>JAVJIF010004040.1:32500-285567 GCA_038442645.1 Agave tequilana
CTCGTGCTTTCCATTTGCTTTTAATTTCTTGTTGTAGTGTAACTCCCTCTCTTTACATCCTCTCTTTTGTTGTTTCTTTTCTCAAGCATGTCTAATTAACTCTTCCATTGCATGGCTAACTAACTACTAACCCACTAATCTCTAACAACTTGATTGATAACCCAAATGAGTCAATAGTGTCAAACAAGTCTTGTGCAAACGAGAGCTATGACATCTTAAGATTAGAGTTCTAACTCTAACTTACCTACAAGTATTTACTTTCTTATATTTCATGCTTAATGGGTTTTTGATGATCTATGGGTTGTGTACTTTACTTGTTGTTATAAGTTAGAGATTTTTCCTTTTAACTTTGCCGATACCATTAGTGCACTCGTGTCTTCCCTTATTCTCGCCTTCTATTGGATCTTGATAAGGGAATGTCCGAGTTTTTGCCGTGTAAAGCTAAGTTATAGGAAGAACTTTCACTCAATTTTCACGTGAATAGTTCCAATGCATAAGGGTTATGTTTGCCTATGATCCATCGTGAGGCTATATCTTCAGAAGTTAGAGATTAGTGGGAGCAATTAGTAGAAAGTTAGCCATACGCTTTTACCATTAAGAAAAATTCAACTTTACAAACCACCAAATGATTTTTAAAGACAAAGAACTTTCTCTTTTCTTGAACAAAGACGCCGCATCAAACTTCTATCGCTCTCCGTCCTTGTGATACGACCCGTATAGCCACTTCGCTACTACGGAAGAATCGCAAAAGCAGTAACATCGACCCACACTTTTTACTTATTCTTGTACTTGCTTTTTGTCGATCATGGTCCCTTCGCCGGTGATCGGCTGCTTTTCTGGGTCATGACTCATTGGAGAGGCTTTTTAAGAATGGGTTTGGTAGGTGAGAAACCTAAGTATTTGGACTCAGATCTCAATAAAAACACTAGCTTGTAGTGGACTTTTTTCGCCGCGCATGATCGAACGGTCGATCCACATCACAAATGAGAGTAGGAAAGTGGGGAATGTGTGAGTAAAAAATAATGCAAAATACATAAAAGGTGAGACACATAAGAGTTTTATGTGAAACCCAAATAGGAGAAAATCACGTGGAGGAGAAAAATCCACTATAATTCGCAAGCTGCAAGAATTGAATGCCAAAGTCTCAGTGCTAGGCTTAACTAGAAGTAGAAGGATCAAGAAGTCCTCTTCTCATTGGAGGAGAAGGTCTATTTATACTTGATCAGATAGGGCGGATGGTACGGGCGTGATCCTAGTCACCACATGATTTGCACTTGTCGATTTGTTGCAACGACCGTGATAATTGACGCTTGATTGTTGGAATTGTATGCAGAAAATTTTGCCTTTGTTCATAACTGCCCAGGCTGGAGGGCATTACATGTTACGAACGTGGAGGATGATTAGGTTATGAAACTGTCGGCAGAGATCGGGGATAATCTATTGCCATGATGCAACTGAAGGCGAAGATCAAGGATAATTGTTGACATAACTGTCTGTGTGGAGCTGAAGTCTCCGGAGTGGGTGGGAGGAGCTCCAAAATGGCTGAGAGAATCAAAGCTACCTAGATGGAAGTATCCTCGGGACGAAGAGCAGCGTCTGGGATGGCTTCGGACCGGCAGAGGCTTTTTAATTACTTGGACACGTGACATCATCATGTGTGAAAACGTTAAATTTTGACCACTACAATTAGGAAAAAAAGTTATAATGATCTTTTGGTATCTTTACACAATTACACCTCAAATATGTGGAAGGGAGATTTTTTGTATACAAGCAAGCTAATATTAACAAGAAAAGGCGGCATGCACTCACAGCACAACCCAATATTAATATATTTGGTCGGAACCATGGCAAAAGCTATCAAAAGTATCACCAAAACCTAAATTGTTTAATTTTGTTTTGGCTAGTCATTTGGTAAGGATGGAAAGAAAGCTAATAAAGAGCCTTAAAGCTTACAGAAGGGCGGAGGGCCGTTGAAGACTGGCAACGACACTTTTATATATATTATTAAATAATAACACAGATTATATAAATTGAAGTGAATTACAAAGCATGCTAAAAGAGTTGAAAGAGAGTAAGCCATCCATATCAAAAAGCACTTTAATTTGGTGTTGCCTGCATTTCTGTGGTCTGTTTTCTTTTGTTTCGAGCGCTAATTGCAGCTTCTTTATGTGTTTCCTTTCTCAGTAACTATTATTTCTCTAAACTCAATGTTAATTGTGTTCGGTAAGATCCTTAGTGCATGGATGTGGGGATGATCGAATCGAATCCCATTCCACTCAAACTTTTTTCCTTTTGGTTGCACTTAATTAATGCAATTATTTACTAAAACCATTTGTCCAATCTGACAAAGCTTCTATCATAGTTTTAAATTTCAGCATCAACATCAGCACTGTGAATGTTTTTCAGTAATTATATCAATCGTTGACACTGACTTTCAATATCGACAATCAGATTCATTATTGGCTGATATTTAGGATTAGTATTGTATTTAGTACCTCAATCATAGCATGATATTGCCAATATATATCGTGTCAAATTCAAATTCGTCTTGGTTAAGTTCGGTTTAATCCAACCCACTTGCTCACCTAATTAATATATCACATGTATGTTGGTGCACATCAGCCCAGTAATCCATATACAGAAGCCATTTCAAGGCCAAAATTAACTAAAATCAGTCAATCCTGATTCATACTGGACACAGAACATCATGACAGAAACTGGGGGATTTCAGTTGGCTTGAGAATTAAAGCCAGATGGTCCATTCTTACTACTGTTCAACAATTCTGAAAAGTTTTTGTGATGCTTTGGTCCTTGGCCTTTTAATTAGTGAAAACTATAGGGAACATGAAAATGAGTGATGAGAAGGGCGTAGGCCTGAATAATTTTGATTGAGGAAGTTTGTGTACTGTTGTTTTCAGACAGAAGGTTACTTGATGAGGGCCATTTTCAACAATGGAACCCTATATATATGGGTCTGTTTGGTTGTCGTACTGGCCGTAATTCGTAGTTGTAATTGGTAAAGTATTTTTACAATTGTAAATGAGTTACATTATGTAAATTTTACGGCGTTTGGTTGGTAATATAAAATTGTAAAGGGAAAAGTGTATTGTACTTTACGGTGTTTGGTTTCGTAATGTTAAGTCGTAAGTGAAAAAGTTGACCACAAAATTACTATTTGGTGATTTTTAAAAGTTTTAATACTAAAATAAATATTAAAAAAGTTAAATATTAAAAATTTTAATATTAATATAAAACATATTACAAATTTGTATGACCACAAATTAACTTTAACTGAGCTGTAAGTTGAGTGGTAACTGGGTTGCAGGTGAGTGTTGAGTTGAGTTCCGTAAGTCTTTTTACGAATACGGTCCAAACAACGCTAGTTGTAACTGGGTAGTAAGTCATTTACGAATTACGAGTTTTACGCGAAACACGGCCCCTATATTAACAACTCATCCAAAACTTTGCTATCAGGCCACTAAAATATTCTTGGTGCTTTGTTTCTCTCACACTCAAGCAATTACGGGTCTACTTATAACATTCAAAATTCCAACAGTAAATTTTTTTTCCCTCATAAAATATAAAGCTTTTATTTCCACTTTTAAGTGTGTCCTTTTGCAGTGTATTTCCCCGTTAGGGTGGTCTCCTTTTGTAAGTGTATTTCTACTTTAAGTACATGGCTATAGTATTTCCACTTCAGGGAGCCCCATTTTGAAATATATGCGGCTCCCTTATGCCATAGCTGGCTAACTTTCCCCATAGGCTTTGAAAATAACCAATTTGTTCACATATTTTAGAATAACTTGGAAGGCTAGAGGTTGGCCTCAAGTCTGTACACACTCATCACAAATGTCCACCTGAAGGGATTCACACCGCAACCTCTTGGGAGCCAACCCAGGGCTTGACCGCGGGCCAACTTGGAGGACATCCAATTTGTTCACTTTGTTATGGGGTCCATAAAAGGTGAAGAAAGAAGATAAAAGAAAGAAAATAAATGATCCACTCTTTTTTTTTAATTAACAAAAACAAGACGCTTGTCAAATATACAGAGAGAAGGTAAGAGTTGGGCTTCCTCATAGCTGCATGCCAGTTATATCAAGCTCACGAAGCATGGAAGTGTGAGCTCCACATTATCGATCACATCTATCTTTCACAGATTAGCTAGTGTATCAGCCCCTTGGTTTCCTTGTGGGTAAGAAAGTTCTCAAACAGGGCATAAATTTATTTATTTATTTATTTCGAACGAAAATGTGGAGTATGACCACTTGTTTCATTTAAGGAGAAAGTAACAAAGCAAAATACAGTATACAATCATCCAAAAGAGCCAGTCCAGAATGTATGTCATTTCTGTCCAGCTGGAAGGGACTCCCTTTCTACACAAGCCAAAAAAAAAAGATAAACAGTGACAGAATCAAGAGTCCATCTTACAAATATAACAACCACCTAAATTAACATGACAGAGATTTAATTGTACTGCATAAGTTTTCTTAATTTAGTGTCCTATACTAAGCCAAGGCCACTTTGAGGTAGTACCCTTAATTAAAGTCATCCGTTCAAATGGTTGTGAGAAAGCAAAGCAAGTAGCACCCACCACTGCTCCTACTAGAGGAAAGGAAAAAGCATCCAAAGTTGCTTCAATAGTATCCTATTCATGTTAGGAGAACAAAGGAAAAGGAAGGGAGAAGGATCAATGGGAATTAGAGATCGATCTTAAAACAAATATGGCCCACAGCCGCAATATTGTTACATTTTTGCTAAATGCCGTTGTGCCTCACAATTATCCTGAAGGACTTGGGCCTTCTAGGTGAAGTTACCCAAATCCTTATATACTCGAACAAAAACTCTCCCTGCAAGCTCAACTATTTTCACGTTGGAAGATCAAATGCTGTATCGAGATCCAACTCTTCACTGCGTGGGAAGGCGGCACGCCTTGTGTGTTGCACCAACTACAGTCGGTCACTCCTCTGCACCGCGTGAGAGGCGGCACGCCTATTGTAAAGGAGCACGACTGTCAAATTTCTCGAGAGCCTAACATTAGCTTCACATGGGCCTATTGTGCTTTTGCTCCATTCTCGAGAGCCTAACATTAGCTTCACATGGGCCTATTGTGCTTTTGCTCCATTGGGGGAATCTACATAGTCGAACATCACCCACACACACACGACTAAATTCGGGTATGACTCTAATACCAATTGAAGGATTTGGCGCACCATCACAAAAGACTAGCCTTCTAGGTGGAGTTACCAAAATACTTATATACCCAAGACCATCCCCACATCTAGCCGATGTGGGACTATTTTTTCGACCCAAATCCCAACATATCCAATTTCAAATATCTCATCATATAAAAAATGAAGCTTAAGGTGAAATGAATAATGTTGGGCTTAAATACAATATTTAACTAAACCAGGGACATTTTAATAAATTGCTTTTTCTAACCCCAGCCTAATCCAGAGCCAGATCTAAAGTAAAATGGCTCAACTCTCTCTCCAGATCGAGCTACATCTCTCTCTCCCTCTCTCTCTCTCTCTCTCTCTCTCTCTGTGTGTGTGTTTGTGCGCGCGCGCGTGTCATGATCTCGATCGGTTCGAGCGGTAGTGGCAGAGGCAAATCGATCATCGAATCGAGCGATAGGGGCTTTCGCTCAGAGATGGATCATGATCTCTCTCGTACGCGTGGTGATGGAATGACGATGGATCTGCGTTACTCCCCAACCGGCAAAGCCCTAGGGTTTCTCTCATCGGTGCAGCTACTGCATTAGCATTTAGGGTTTCTCTCTTCACTACACGATCCAATGTTGTTGACCAAGAAAACCATATTTCTCTTTCTCTCTATTTGTTTTGACCATTTGATCCGATCTCTATTTCTAAGGTTTGCCGTCGTCTGAATCCATAATTGATTTACGATGTGAATGAAATGAAAATTGCAAAAGCAGATAACAGAGAGTATTAACAACAAGCTAGCCATGGAGATTAAGAGCACGAGTACACCCAGATAAAGAAGAAGGAGAAGAACACTTATTGTGCAATGACAAGATACTACAAGCTATGGTTCTTAGTTGTATATATAAATATATTGGTCACATGTTTACACGGATTTACGAGATACAATAAGAAACATTGATTGAAAGAGAGAATAAGAAACACATGGTGCATGAGTCTCATGAATCCCATGTGTTATTATAATCATGAAGAGATTTTAGGATCTGGTTGATTTCATGAGGGGTTTCTTTCACATGAGTCATATGTTGTCATTGATATCTCTAACACCCCCGCAAGCGAAGCGGGTTCGAAAGAACTGAGAGCGTGTTCTTCAGCATAGAAAACCTTAATGAGCTCAAAGGCTTAGTAAGGATGTTTGCTAGTTAGTATTTAGTGCTGAAAAACTAAACATCCAGGACTCCAATGGTGACATAGTCCCGCACAAAATGAATGTATCTCAACATGTTTGGAGCGTGTGTGACGAATAGGATTGACAGAGAGATATGTTGCACCGAGGTTGTCACAGAGAACTAATAGGAGAGATTGCAGAACCCCAAACTCACGAAGTAATCACTATAACCAAATGACCTCTACTGTATCATTAGCTACTCCTATACTCTGCCTCAGTGCTAGATCGTGCCATAATGCACTGCTTCTTCGAGCTCTAAGAAATGAGATTTGTACCAAGAAAGACACAATAGCCTTTGGTGGATTTTCAATCATCGATCGATCCTGTCCAATCTGCATCGGTGTAAACAGTATTGTACAGAAGAATGACGAGAGAGAAAAAAGGCATGTTGAATGGTAGACTTGAGGTAAAGGAGGATCCGGTTTATAGCGCTTCAATGCTCATCGGTTGGAGCTTGCATGAACTGAGCGACCTTATTCACCGAGAAGGCAATATCGGGTCTAGTAAAGCTTAGATATTGTGAAGTCCCAACAATACTTCGATAGACAAAAGGGTCTGAGAGAGGCTTGCCAACAATCTTATAGAGCTTACAGGAAGTAGCCATAGGCAAGCTGATGATAGGCTTGACACCATATATCTTGAGTCGGAGAAGCAAGTCACAGATGTACTTCTGTTGAGAGAAAAAGAGACCTGAGGGTGTACAGTGACACTCCACGCCCAAAAAATAGTGCAGTGGGCTGAGGTTTTTTAATGAGAACTCCCGGCCTAGTTCTTAAATAAGACGAGTGACAGCCCGTGAGTCATTACCTATGATGATGATATCATCCACATAGATAAGAACCAGAAGAAGATCTGTCCCGACCCGTCAGAGGAAGAGAGACGTATCGGACATGGAGCCCACAAAGCCATTGTGACTAGATAACTGCTGAGGCGAGAAAACCAGATCTGTGGAGCTTGTTTGAGGCCATAGATACTGCGGTGAAGCTTGCATGCATGATTGGGACGAGCGAGATTGATGAACCCCGAAGGTTATTCCATGTAGACCATCTTAGTAAGAAAACCTTGCAAAAATGTATTATTCACATCCAACTGTCGAATAGACCAGCTTTTAGAGACGACCAGACTGCACACGGTACGGACAGTGGTCAGTTTGATGACCGACTGAAAATCTCATCATAGTCTAATTCTGATTGTTGATGAAAATCCTTGGCCACCAAGCGGGCCTTATACCTGTCAACAGAACCATCAGATTTATATTTTAACTTGAAAACCCATTTGCAGCTAACCAGATTTATAGTAGGGTGGTATGACACAAGAGATCAGGTTTTATTTTTAAGCAAGGCATTCATCTCAGTGTCCATTGCATGGCGCCACTTGGGATCTTTAGAAGCTTGTGTGAAACTTGTCGGTTCGACAGGAGTGGTGGCCAGGTCGGCCATGAGACAGGTAGGCATGGGATACCGGGTGGCTAGCCAGACCTAGTTATCCTGTATTCTGGTGACCATATGATGGGTCCTAGTAGGAGAGAGACTGGGAGAGCCTGAGGATTAGGACGGTGAGAAGGACGTATCGGCGGGCGCTGGTGGAGGTGGTGGAGAAGGAGTATGTGATGGAGGTGGTGGTGGCGGAGGAGAAGAGTCAATGGTGAGGCCCACATGAGAAGAGGGGATTGGAACAATGGAAGGTAACAGAGATGTGGAGATGGGGATCGGTGGTGAAGGCGTGGGAGTAGGTGGAGAGAGAGCACAACGAAAACTGGAAAGGAAGGAAGATTCCTCGAATACAACATCCCGTGAGAAGTAAATATGAACAGAGGGGACATGAAAACATTGATAACATTTATGCGAAGCCGAGTAACCTAAGAACACACATTGACTGGACCGAAAATCAAACTTATGAGTCTGGTATGGACGCAGATGAGGGTAACAAGCACAATATATGTAAGGAAAGGTAGTCAGGTGTTTTATGAAATACTTTTGGTAGGGAGATAAATTATAGAGGAAGGGTTGAGTATTCTATTGATTAGAAATGAGTGGGTTTGAAAAGCATAATGCCAGTAATGGAATGAAACATTTGATCGGGCTAGAAAAGTGAGGCCGGTCTTGATAAGATGGTGGTGATTTCTGATCGGTCACATATATTGCATATATATTATCATATTATCATGTTTATTATCTAATAAATCATATTAATAAGTCTTATTTTTCTTTATAAACTGCAGGCCCATTGCTAAAGGAAAGGGAAGAGAAATGAGCCCAAAAGCCCATCAAATTCTGATTTAATTCAGAATTAATTCGAAATCAGAAAATCAGGACAGATCATGACAAATCAGAGAGGTTGAAAATCAGTTAAAATGAATCTTCCCAAATCAAGTGGTTAAAGCCAAAGACCAAAGGCCGTTTTGTTAAATTCTGGAGCTGAAACGGGAAAACCAGCAGGAGATAAAGGGGAATCACCAAAAGAGGGAGTGTCACCAACCAGGTATGGCCATCTGGCCACACCATGGCCACAGAAATGCGGCCAAAGCCGCGTTTTTGCGGCTTGGTTGCATCTGTTGGGGGACCGTTTTCTCCCCCTATCTTCATACACCCTCCCCCATTTGGTTTTTGCCTATAAAAGGCAGGTTCTGCACTGAAAAAGATAGCAAAGACTAGGATTAGAATTCTTTTTCATTTTTAGAGTTTTAGGAGTATTGTTAGATAGTTCTGAGAAGCTGTATCACATCTTTATTTTTCAATTTAGACCAACAAAGAGAGAAGAGTGGAACTGAGTGTGTAATTCATCCTTGAAGTGACAATCAAAGGAGATTCAACTTGCTTATTCAACTCGACTCAATTCGGTATGTCTATGTTTTATTTTCATTCTTTTATTTGTTTTCTTTTTATCATGAGTAATTAAACCATCTTCTGCGCTCACTAATCAATCTCTTCTACCTCCTTTCTCTTGATCGATTTTTATGAAAGCAATTTTCTTGAATCATAATAATGCCTCAGTTGAACTTTGTTCTTGAAAGCACATGAGGATGTTTTATTTTTTTAAACTTGGACATTCAAAGCACAAATATTTTCAAATCATTTTTATTCCATACTTACTTCTTCGCGCTTGATGGTTTAACATTCTCTTTTTAATGATGTGTTAAGAAAGGCCTTAAGATTTAAACCAAAACCATCTTATTTGTTTTACTTGAACATTAAAAGAAACTAAAGGTTTTTGCCTATGATAAAAGTGATGCACTAAAATATTCTTGAGATAGTAAGTAGTTGAGTAGAAGATTAGTGAGCCCAAATCTTTTTTCCTATATTAAAAATAACCAAACAATCTTCAACATTTTTTTAAAGATCACCTTTTTCAAAGCCTTCTCTAAGTTTTCAATTTTTCTTTTAATCATCTCCTTACTCTCCATTATCTTTTTCAATTAAAAAAAGAAAAACACCAACACTATTCTTTGTTATTTAACAATTCACCGAAAAGCTTCTATCACATTCCTCCTCGTGGACACGACCCGTTAGCCCAAAGCTAGACGGTAAATCTCATTGCTCTTTCATTTTCAATCAAAATTTTGGCGTTGTCGCCGGGGAGAGACGATAAGTAATTCTCTTTTTAATTTACATTTTGGTTAACCTTCTTCTTTATTCTTAGGGTACAGGTTTACAATAAGGAAATGTTTTGCTGCAGTGGACAAATAAGTGGCCCTGGACTCTGCTCAAGAAAGCAAAGCCCAGAAGCCCTCAGATTTGCTACATTCCAGTGGTAATCTGAGTGAACTACTAACCTTTATTTTTGCAGGTTGGCTGAATTGCAAAGCTAAATTTCTGTAGCTATTTATTTTCTTATTTGTCATACTGTACATACTTTCTAACCTCAACAGTAAAATGATATTTGTTAAATGCTAAAAATGGTTTAGACTTGCATTTAGGCATGTGTCTAATTCGTTTACATTTTACATTAAGTTGAAGAGTGCTGGAGCAAAAGGTACGTATGCATAGCATATAGTTTAGAAAATATTCTTGAGTGATTTTTTGCTTGTTGAATGTTACTCTTTTATATCCTGCACACTTTGCACAATCAATCTTAAGGGCTTGTTCTATAAACAAGATAAGGTGGGGAGGTCATTACCCTCCTTTAGCCCACAAACAATCTCCTCACTCAGTAACCCATGTCTAACTAAAACTGATTAGACGTTGGCCCTAGAGACATCTCGGACTCACATAGGAGACTAACCTAAGGGGAAGTTGATTAGAACTTGACTCTTGTCAAATCAGTGTCTAAGGTTGGGGATTGAGGGGCAAAACCCCGAAGGTTGGTGGTTTGGCATAATTAGGCCCGTTACTTAGGAACGGATACCTCCCACTGATCTTGCCCCTACCTGGCCGATTAACTTGTGGTCAGATTTGGCAATATACCCCCCGTGGACAGTCTAACCAGTTATGAGTCATCTAGGTCTAAGGTTTACCCTAACTTAAGTTAGATTTTTTTTGTTTGTTTATTTATTTATTTTTCTTTGTTTGTTTTTGACATTTCTTATGTGATATGGCTTATAACAACATTTTTTTTCAATTTTAATGCCCATGTTACACCCTGACCTTTTTTTTGAATATTACCAACCCGGCATATCATAACTTTAACCAACCTAGTGTGCCGGATTGGTCTTATTCGAATCAATACATGCCCCGGTCCTAGTACTATGAATAAGATTGGAATAATCATCAATGCTCTTCACAGAGTCAATAGGGATACAACTCCCCCGAGTCTTATTGTCAACCACCTTACCAACATTCAACTTCATATACTTCTTCTCCTGAACAACCATTAGAAGAATCAATTGACTGGGAAAAGAGGATAGAAGCCTTAGACGAGCTTGAGCGACGAATTCAAATTTTAGAAGACTCAAAATCTTGTCAAATTTTCAAATCACAGATCCTTACTCTATTTTTCAATGAGAACATGTCAACTTAAAAAAGAGTATGGAAATCATGTTTCAATGCCAAAATGATTCACTCGATATGATAGAAGCAAGAATTAGTAGATTGAAAAATATGCGTAGGACTAAAGAAACTCTCCCTACCCAATCTTTGACTATTCCCGACACTTCTAGCTATATTAATGAAAACCAAGAATCATAGTATCTTGAAGATTTTGACCAAGATTCAATTTCACAATAAAACCTTGAACTTGACCAATATCAACCCATTGACGAATTGGCAAGTTTTCATTTATTGATATTGAACTTGATTATGAATGTGAACCTGATCCCCAACTTTATGATTCAGTTTCCATCTTCGAATCTATGTTGGCTCCGGTATTCTTACCCAATTTGGACCAATTTTCCGAGCCAACATTTATTCCCGTACCCATAAATCTAGAAATAGAATCACAAATTTTGGATAATCACATTCCATTGATGGGAAAGGAATGTGAATTTCAATTCTTAGACTTGGACTCAACTCTTGAACCAAAACTAACTCTCGAACCCAAAGTTGATTTTTTCGAGTTAGTATTAGTTTCTGAACTTATCATTCTTGAGCCCAGATCGACTATTCCACTAAATCACATTCTTTTGTTGGACATAGGTATCGACCATGATGACTCCGTGATGATTTTTCAAGACTGGTCATATAAAGAGAGTAAGTTTCACGATAAGATCTTTCATGATCCTATTCATATTGGGGACTGTAAATATGTAAATAGAAAAGAGGTCAATAAAGTTGGATTTCATGAACCACCACATTATCTTGATTGGTAGCAACGCTTGTCCCAATCAGACCACCACCGGAACCACCACCATAAGGTAATATTTTCCTTTCCTTTCTTCTTTTTCATGCATCTATGCATAAATTCATACATTGAGGGCAATGCATGAGATAAGTGTGGGGGAGGTTTCTAACATAACTTAGGTTTTCCTTTTATTATTTAAAAAAATTATTAACATTTTCTTTACTTTTAAAAACTTTTTGAAAATAGAAACAATATTTTGACATATTTTTTGTTAGAAATTAAGTCAATTTTAAGGAATAGGAGAATCATAATTAGGATTTCTTATACTTGGTCAAAATAAAATTATTTGTTTGATTTTCAAGGTTAGGAAGAAATTTTGAAAAAATAATTTACTCTTTATTTGTACCTTGATTATATTTGCATGCTTTATATACTTACACACTTAGGGTTCAAAAATAAAGATTCTTATGCCTTATTAAAAAAGAGGAGAAAAAGAAAAAAATATATATATATAAAATCCTCTGATTAAGCTGGGTATTTGTGCCTCATAAAGCATAAGTATTCAGGCCTAAACGCGGTTCATATAATAAAATTCTTAGTTTTGTGGCCTTGTTTGCTCGAGTCCTTAAGTCCTTGGGGTGTATTCTCACCTGGTGCCCTATGACCGTTAGGTTTGGGAGTCACCGATATAAGGCTCGTTACATGGGCAGATTAGAAAGCCTAATAGAACTAAGGAATAATATCACCAAAAATGAAAAAAATAAAAAAAGAAATATAAATAAATAAATAAGGCATAAGAGTTAGAGTTAAAGAACCCTTAGACAAAATTTCACGGTCACAAAGGTACATATGACTTAAAGTAAAGTAATAGACTACATGTGAAATACAATTTGACTCCTTACTTTGATTGTTAATAACTTTTGAATAGAGACTAAGTTTAGGAATGAAAAATTTAGTTTTTCTATAACTCATAGATATTTTAATTCTTACAATAATACTTCAAATATTCTTCTCCTTCAAAATGTATTTTCAAAATGCTAACACTTTGTTTTCCTTTCTTTATGGATTTTGTAGGTGTAATCCACTGAAAACCCTCACGAGACAAAACTCATCCTCTAGGGGAAACCTAGAGGTTTAACGGCTTGTTGCACATGCTCAGTGCAATCGCGTGACCCGCGAAAGTGGTCTAATAATGTTTGATTTAGTTTTATTGTTTTGCTCGAGGATGATCAAAAGATAGGTGTGGGGGTTGAAAAGTCACCTAGAGGGGGGGTGAATAGGTGACAATGCTAATCTATGAACTAAATGCGAAATTTAAAAACTTAATGCAATGAGCACTCAAGTGTGATCAACAAATGATGCACACACAACCAAGCCAAGAAAATATGAATGCACAATATAAATAATTGCAAGGCACAAAGTAAAGAGAGAGATAGAGAGAGTCAATGGATCAAGCGCAAACAACAAGATGTGTTTCGAGGTTCGAGCACCCAGCTCTACATCCCCGCCTTCGACACACGAAGGATTTCCAATCCACTAGCTTGTCCACAAAGGACTCCCACAAAGGGAACCTCCACCGAGGATTTGGGGCAATCACAATTACAAGGAGTTCCCAACTCCCCTCCTTACAAACACAACCTCCTCCTTGAGGCACTTCTCCAATCCAACAAACAATCACCTCACAACTTGAGGGATTAGCACCAAGCTTACACAAAACACCTCACAACCCAAGTTGCACAACCTTCTCAACACAATGAGGGAAATGGCACAAAGCAAGAATTGGGTTTACAACTTAGTGGTTTCAAACAACAACCACAAAACAATCTCTTCTCCCACACAAATAACCTATAGAATAGATAGTAGATTTTAGCTCAAGTGTGGAGAAAACCAATGGAATGAAAATCAGAATCACAAAGAAAAATCCTTGGGAAAACAATAGAAATCAAGATGTGAAGTTCAATCAAAGCTTTTCCCAAAAACCCTCTTCTTTGATTTTCCAAACCCTAGCAAAAACTCCAAATAGATTGTTCAATATGAGTTCAAAAACTTCTTTTAAATGCAGCAAAAACACCAGAGAGTATGAAAAAATTCGCACCAAAAATCTTAGAGAAAAACTCTTGCAAATGGGGTATTTATAGGCAAATCTGGAAACTAGCCGTTGGCTGTAATTTTTGCCAGAATTACCCTGACGGTCGACCGCCCGGTCGACCGCCCAACGGTAGATTTTTGACCCGTTGGCGCTAGCGGTCGACCCAACCAAACAGAGAGCAAACCTGCTCTCAGTCGGTCGACCGGGCCGGTCGACCGTCTCAGGGACTCCAGACGTGCACAGATCTGTGCACGTCCGGTCGACTGGCCCGGTCGACCGGACTTCAGCCAAGTCGACTAACAACCTGGTTTAGTCGACTGGTTGAGTCCTGGACCTGAAAACTGGGTTAGAAACATATTTAAAAATTCTTTATCATTTCTAAAAATCACCAAAAATAGTTTTATCATTTTGCATTGATATATAAACATGTGGTAAAAAGTTTAGCTTAAATATCAATCAATATGAACTATTTTTGTGTCTTATCATTTTTACCAAAAACCAAAACTGTATTTTCCAAAACTTGGATTTTTGAATAGAAAATACATTTTGTCCAAATCTCTTCCAAATACAAAAACATGATATTTAAACACTTTGAAGCATGATGTATATAGATATAATCCTATATACATGAAACATATACATATCATAGTTTTTGTCCTTAATTCCAAATTAAGTTTTGTTAAAACACAAAACCTAAAACACATGAAATAGGTATATCAAAGTAAGTTTGTCTAAGAGTTGAAGCATGCATGTATATAGAACAAATCTAATATACATTAAACCATGTAAACTTGTTTTGATATAATATCTATTCATGCAAACCAAGATCGGTTAAACCAAAAACCGAAAACCAAAACATGATACGTGTGTGTTGTGAACTTGAGCTTATTATACTATTCTAATCTTTACAATTAGGATCTAAACTCAAAACTAAACTATGGTACCGATGTCTTCTTGTAGAGCGCAATCTCCAAGCCGACTCGATCCAAAACTCTTTGATCCACCGAGCAAGTGCTATATATGATCTTTGGCGCTTGGGCTCTTGAATCAACATGTGGGTAGCTTCCAAATCATCTTGTTGAAGCTAATCACCTACTAATAACTTGACTAATGATCTGAAACTAAAATCACAAGATTATTAGTACACATAACTACATGAGTTAATCATCATCAAAACTAGAGTGGAAAGCCTTTGGGCCAACAATCTCCCCCTTTTTGATGATGACAAAACTCATGGAGTTATATATGCATGGATTAAAGTTAAGCTTCAAAGAAGCTCCCCCTTAACTCATGCATAGGATAAACAACTAATAAATGGCTCTAGATATCAATGAAATTATAAAACAAATAAACATGTTCTAGATACCAATTAGCAAAAACAAATAAACATGCTCTTGATACCAATTATTAGCAAAAACAAATAAACATGTTCTTGATACCAATGAAAATCTTTAAAAAAATAAACATGCTCTTGATACTAAAACTAAGCAAACTAAACATGTTCTTTAAATACTGCTTTGGATACCAATGGAACTTAATAAAAACATTAAAAACATAAAACATGCATATGCAAACATGCATATAAACTCAAATTCTTCTCCCCCTTTTGTCAATCATCAACAAAGGGGTTTAAAAAGCAAAACTAATGAAAACATATTCTTTTTATATTCAAAATAAGGGATGTTCTCCCCTTTTGTCTAAAAACAAATATGATACCAATTAGAGAAAAATGTGTCAAGGAAGTGCATATTGATACCAATTAAAAATGAAACTATACCAATTGAAAAACAAAAATCTAGATACCAATTGATAAGTAAACAATCATCATATCAATTGTAAATAAACAATTTTTGATATCAAACATAACAAATTTTAAATTTCTAAACATAAATGTTGATACCAATTGAAAATTAAATCTAGATCATTGAAATCATTGTCAATTGAAATTATTTTCTATCATAAAGTAAGGGAGTGGAATACTAAATACCAATTGAAAGAAACAATACAAAATTTTCTCCCCCTTTATGAAATACCAATAAAAACTATGATAAGGCTCGAGTTAAGATACCAATTGAAAACTAAATCAATTGAAACAAGGTTGAATCTCAAGCTTATCATCATAAACAAGATTTGTGCTTAAAGATATAAGGATATAATAAGCACAAATAAAATATGTATATGTATGAAAATTAGATACCAATTGAAATTGATATACTATGAAATGCAAGCATACATACATGAAGATATATGAGTATACAAGAAATGTCAAATTGATACCAATTGAAAGAATTCAATGATACCAAATGAAACAACGATAAGATCAAGTGTATACATCATATTGCTACCACCCATTTCATGTTCAAGTTTGCTATGATTTTCACTATAAAGCATACATGAGCATGATCTCCCATCCAACCGCCCTTAGAAGGTAGGGGTTTTCAAAAATAGATTTGAAAGTATAGAATGTTTGAAAATCTCTACCAAAGTGAAGAATACGAACTAGTTATAGGAAAATTATTTAAACTAGAACGAAATCCTTCAAGCAAGAAATCAAACAAAAATATTTTTCATGAAGACACATGTAAACCACATGGCACTAAAACACTCAAAATCCATATAGCACAATTTATACTCATGAAAACTAAGTCATGAGAAAACATTAAATAAGGTGAGTGTACAAGTGTTGTGAGAAACATATCAACATGAAAATGGACAATCAAGCTTAATAGTAAAAACATGAAATTCATTGTGAAATCACCAATTGAAGTCATCTTTAAAAACATGAAAATCATCAAAACATGATTTAAACTTCAAGGCATATGTATGTCATGTACAAACTAAGGTATACATACATATCCTAAACACAATGAGTCCACAAAAATATATGCATGAAGGCACGTGGCTCAAGGATGTATATGTATAAATGATAGCTTGGACAAGAAGGACATATACATGAAGTTAAAACAAAACATGTAAAATAGTGAATACAAGTCAAATGCAAGAATCATCAAAACTAGACTATACTAGTACATCAAATGAATACAAATGAGCGTTCAAGCACAAACATATATAAAGGTCTATTTGTAGCTCACTCGTTGTACAAGTATAAATCTTCTAGTTTTAATGAAAACTATCATTCAAGCAAGTAGTCAAAACATGAAGCATGAAACGGGAATCATAAACCAACATAATAATCAAAACATGAATTATTAAAACAAAAAGTCGTAGTCAACCATATGTTTAGCATGACAAAGACATGTGCATAGATCTATGATTAACATGATAGCTAAAACATAAAGAGAACACAAAATATGGGTCCATACTAAACATGGGTGTCTCAACAACTAATCATGTAAAGCATAGGTCTACTAAAACATGGCAAATATCATACTAAAACATGAGTCATCAAACAAATCATCATATAATCATAAACATCCAAATGGTCATAATGCAAATGTATGTGCATTAGATGTAGGGCATACATGTTAGTTCTAAACAAGGTGAGAACACTAAATATAGATCCATATGAAACATGGGTGCTCAAGTAACTAAACATGTATAACACTAATCTAACTAACATAGCATAAGCATAATGAACAATGAAACAAAACATGCTATGAATAGATGAACATGTAAAAGCATGTAAATAATGGGAGTTAGAGAATGATACCAAAACCGATTGAAGGTGCATCTCCAGTTCTCCAAACCAATGGTGGTCCTCTCCACCAAATCTCCTTGAGAGTGAAGCATCCAAATGGTTCTCTTTAGGCTTAGAACGCATCCACCTCAAGGCACCAATACTCTCACGTGATGCGAGAGCTTCCACCTACATCAAAAAGTATAGAGGTGGTCTTTGGTACCCATTTCCTTTTGGGTCCACGGGGGTTAGTATCCTTTCTAACCCAAACAAGATTAGTTGCTAAATTTTCATGATAAATGCGATCATAACAAAATCTAGCAAGGTGGCCTTTTCGACCACAATGTGTACATGTGTACACGTGAGCATACATATGATGGTGGTGATCATGAAAAGCATGTGTATGCCTAGAGGTGTGTGCATGCAAGGTTGGAGCTTGTTTCTTGCGAACCAAGGATTCCAAACGAGTGTGGTTCATGGCACAATGGCTCAAAGTGGAGCCCAAACAATCAACACTTCTCTTCAAATCATTTATATCATTTTCAATGCTAGAAGATAAAGTGGAGCATGCTATAGGTGTGCAAGAAGTAGAAGCTACACTAGCATGGCAAACATGAATATCAATATCATTTTGCAAAGATTTATTTTTATTCAAAACCAAATCCAATTCTTTTGTTATGAAATCAATTTCATTTTTCAAAGTAACATTTTCTTTAAAAACAAGATCTAATTTGAAGATAAAACCTTATTGTTTTCCAAAATATCATCACAATCATTTTTGCCTTTTAAAACTTCAATTTCATTTAGGGCAAGGTCTAGTTGAGATCTTAGTGAGTCACGTTCACTAGCAATCTCTCCTTTCTCTTGCAAAACAGTTTCAAAAGTAGAACATAAATCTTTCAATTCTTCTTTTACATCAAAATGTTTCTTTTCAAAAGTTCATGTTTTCTAAGAATTTTTCAAGCTTAGAGGCAAGTTCAACATTTAAAGTTTGAACCTCACCACAACTATAGCATAAAGAACTAGAGCAATCATCTAGTTGAGAGTCCGATTGTACCTCATGGAGTCATTCCCATGGACCATAAAGCAAGGTTCTTCGGATATGTCTCTCCTAGATCTCCTCATCTTGTTAATTATCCTTGGAAGCTCGGGAGACGTCAAGATGCTCCAAACTGCAAAAGCCGAATCATAGTGATAAAAAACGGGTAAAAGAAATTCCTTTAGAGATGCTCTAAGTGCTCTAAGTGCTAATGCATTGGCCTTCTTATGCTTGCTACTATTTGGGAGGGATTCTATGGTAATGGCTTGATAAACTAGATGTCCTAGGTCTTTTAAATGTTTAGTCATATTAGCCTTCCAAGCATCAAGTCTAAAATGATCAAACATGGGAGGGCTAGCCATAAGTACAACTATATGTGTGCAAATGAACAATGTAAATGAAGATTAGCAAACCAAGATCACTCCTAGGTGGTTAAACCTAAATATCAGGAGCACTAGCTCTGATACCAATTGAAAAGTCACCTAGAGGGGGGGTGAATAGGTGACAATGCTAATCTATGAACTAAATGCGGAATTTAAAAACTTAATGCAATGAGCACTCAAGTGTGATCAACAAATGATGCACACACAACCAAGCCAAGCAAATATGAATGCACAATATAAATAATTGCAAGGCACAAAGTAAAGAGAGAGATAGAGAGAGTCAATGGATCAAGCGCAAACAACAAGATGTGTTTCGAGGTTCGAGCACCCAGCTCTACATCCCCGCCTTCGACACACGAAGGATTTCCAATCCACTAGCTTGTCCACAAAGGACTCCCACAAAGGGAACCTCCACCGAGGATTTGGGGCAATCACAATTACAAGGAGTTCCCAACTCCCCTCCTTACAAACACAACCTCCTCCTTGAGGTACTTCTCCAATCCAACAAACAATCACCTCACAGCTTGAGGGATTAGCACCAAGCTTACACAAAACACCTCACAACCCAAGTTGCACAACCTCCTCAACACAATGAGGGAAATGGCACAAAGCAAGAATTGGGTTTACAACTTAGTGATTTCAAACAACAACCACAAAACAATCTCTTCTCCCATACAAATAACCTATAGAATAGATAGTAGATTTTAGCTCAAGTGTGGAGAAAACCAATGGAATGAAAATCAGAATCACAAAGAAAAATCCTTGGGAAAACAATAGAAATCAAGATGGTGAAGTTCAATCAAAGCTTTTCCCAAAAAACCCTCTTCTTTGATTTTCCAAACCCTAGCAAAAACTCCAAATAGATTGTTCAATATGAGTTCAAAAACTTCTTTTAAATGCAGCAAAAACACCAGAGAGTATGAAAAAATTCGCACCAAAAATCTTAGAGAAAAACTCTTGCAAATGGGGTATTTATAGGCAAATCTGGAAACTAGCCGTTGGCTGTAATTTTTGCCAGAATTACCCTGACGGTCGACCGCCTAACGGTCAATTTTTGACCCGTTGGCGCTAGCGGTCGACCCAACCAAACAGAGAGCAAACCTGCTCTCAGTCGGTCGACCGGCCCGGTCGACCGTCTCAGGGACTCTAGACGTGCACAGATCTGTGCACGTCCGGTCGACCGGCCCGGTCGACCGGACTTCAGCCAAGTCGACTAACAACCTGGTTTAGTCGACTGGTTGAGTCCTGGACCTGAAAACTGGGTTAGAAACATATTTAAAAATTCTTTTATCATTTTTAAAAATCACCAAAAATAGTTTTATCATTTTGCATTGATATATAAGCATGTGGTAAAAAGTTTAGCTTAAATATCAATCAATATGAACTATTTTTGTGTCTTATCATTTTTACCAAAAACCAAAACTGTATTTTCCAAAACTTGGATTTTTGAATAGAAAATACATTTTGTCCAAATCTCTTCCAAATACAAAAACATGATATTTAAACACTTTGAAGCATGATGTATATAGATATAATCCTATATACATGAAACATATACATATCATAGTTTTTGTCCTTAATTCCAAAATTAAGTTTTGTTAAAACACAAAACCTAAAACACATGAAATAGGTATATCAAAGTAAGTTTGTCTAAGAGTTGAAGCTTGCATGTATATAGAACAAATCTAATATACATTAAACCATGTAAACTTGTTTTGATATAATATCTATTCATGCAAACCAAGATCGGTTAAACCAAAAACCGAAAACCAAAACATGATACGTGTGTGTTGTGAACTTGAGCTTATCATACTATTCTAATTTTTACAATTAGGATCTAAACTCAAAACTAAACTATGGTACCGATGTCTTCTTGTAGAGTGCAATCTCCAAGCCGACTCGATCCAAAACTCTTTGATCCACCGAGCAAGTGCTATATATGATCTTTGGCGCTTGGGCTCTTGAATCAACATGTGAGTAGCTTCCAAATCATCTTGTTGAAGCTAATCACCTACTAATAACTTGACTAATGATCTGAAACTAAAATCACAAGATTATTAGTACACATAACTACATGAGTTAATCATCATCAAAACTAGAGTGGAAAGCCTTTGGGCCAACAGGGGTGTGATTGCATACATTTATTACATTATTCTTTATTACATTTTCACATTTATCATGTAATAAATCTGCTAAATTTCTTGTCTTAAATGTCTATTTTATAGAAGATAATCATGGGGAGAAAGAGGATAAAATTAAATAAATATCAGTTAAATTCAGATTTAACTATATCTATTTGGTTAGAGGAGGATGATCACAAATCCAGTTAGTTAAATTCAGTTTTTGGTGAATCAAGTTGTTAAAGCTAAAGATCAACCGAGGATAACATCAAATAAAGAGTCCAAATCCAAAGGGATTAATGGATAAGAGAGAAGATCAACAGATGAGATGAAGCAATTTTGACTGGATACATTTTAGTATTTGAATCATAACTTTCGCTACCGAATCTCAAATCTGATGATTCAAGATGATCCAGATAGAAAACATAAAGGGCTACAACTCTTAAGTTAATCACTATTTCTAATTCTATCATTTGTTAAGTTATATTCAATAATCAATATGCCAACAAGTTACAGATCAGAACTAAATATTCACATCAAATCAAGTTTGGAGATAAGGGGAGGATTCAAATTCAGAAATAGTCAGCTCCCCTTATCTTAGACTCATTTCCTTATCCATTTCTATCCTATAAATACCCAACACATCAGAGGCAGAGGAACGACCAAGCAGAGAGTAGAATTTAGGCTATACTGTAGTATGTAACTTAGGTTTTTAGTTTTCATTTATGTAATTTTTATTTATTTTATGTAACTAAGAGGAGAGGAGACTTTCATGAAGGAATGAGAACAAGTTTGTACTGAGGGTGACACCGGTGTAAGTAATCTTTTCTTTCATTGTTATTTGAATAGAATCGAAGTTTCTTTTCTTTTCTATTCTTGTTTTCGTTTGCTTCCCTCTTCTGTGTTTGTGGATCCAAATGAATCTGATAGCCTCAAAGTTTTCTTATCCTTGCAAGTGTCATTGATGGCTTATAGTGATGGATATCCATTTCTATGGTAGTGTAGCTTACCCCATCATTTCATAGTGTAAATCAAGAATGGGGAAGATCCTATTTGTCTTACTTCGCTCACCTTCAAATAAAGGTACATTGTCATACGGGTCAAAAGTAAGCAGGCACCGAAGAGTTAAGTAACTTTTTTTAGGTTTTAGTTTTCTTTCTTTTAATTTTTTTAGTGTAAATCACCAACACCACGATCTTCCAAATCTTTGTCACTCTTTTTCAATTTCTTTGTACATATCCATTTCTATTTTCTCCACCTTCTCTATCTACCACTTTCTTCCTAAGTTAACTGTAACTCCTTTTTGATACAATTAATGGTTAAAATTCTTCTTACTAAAGGATAGAATTTTAACCATTAATTGTATCATAAAGGAGAACTTACTAAAGAAGCTTCCATCGCTAGTCCTTCCTTGTGGACCACGACCCGCAGAGCCACTTACTATAGCGGTAGAATTGAGCACCTTGCACTATTATTATAAAAGTTCTGAAATTATGTATTCTTGTGTGCAGGTCCAATTTAATCACTTTCTTTCTGCGGTGCCGTTTTGAGTACTAGTGTGTGGACAGGATAAGTGATGGACAATACCCTGAGAAGACAAATAAAGTTTAAATTTGCTGAACTCACCACCACCATCAGTTTGGAGTGATTTAATGGAACGCCCAAGAAATTTTTTCACATGAATTTTGAACTCAAGAAAAATGGAGAAAGCATCATTTTTATTAATTAAAGGATAAAGCCAAAAACTACTTACTGTAATGATCTACAAAGCTAATATAATAGCGATGACCACTTATAACAGACACAGGAGACAGATCCCATAGATCGGAGTGAATAAGCTCTAAAGAGCAATAGTAATCATGGAAGATGTCAAAAAAGGGAGATGGTGATTTTTCCCTTGCTGATGATTGGTCTCTATATTTGCATATTTCATACCACATCTTCACGTTTATTCCATATAAAATTATGCTAAATAATGGCTTCCTTGTGTGTTTCTAAGTCCATGGCATGTGGTGAAGTAGAAGCCCAAAACTCAAATTTATTTGGGATTTTTAGAGCCTAGAAGAATCCCATGTCTTGGAAGCCCAATCTGCTATTTCTGGGAGCAGAAAAGACCAAACCAGAACCAGAAGCTGCAGGTACAAGGCCCATGCTGCGGCGCTGCACGAATGGCCATGCTGTGGAGTCGTGCATTGATCTTCGACGCACGACTCCGTGTAGCCCCTGGTACCCGCGTTTTTGCCTATAAAAGCCCAGTGTTGAACAAAATTGAGGGGAGAGGAGTTCTAGAAGTAGTTTTTAGGGTAATTTCTTCTCCTTAGGGTAGTTTAGGTTAGTTGTTCTTCTTCTTCCTCTTTTATATTTTCCATTTCTTGTAGATCGTGTAATTGGAAAGAAAGTAGTACATGGGTGGAAAGTAAGATTGTTTGTAATAGAAGATGACAATTTATGAAAGTTTCTCTCTTTATCTCTCCTTGTTTTCTTCTCTCTAACTCATTTTACATGCTTAGCTAATTTTTTCTCGTGGCAACTAACTACTGACCACTAACTTGCTTACTCCTTACTTGATAATCTAAATGAATCTAATAGCCTCTATTTGGTCTTGCTCTTACAAGAGCCATTGATGGATAATGATAATGGATTCTATCACTCTAACATCCTAACTCTCTAACAAGCTAACATTATTTTATTCCATGCTTGCTTTTGTTTTGTTTTTATAGCTTAAGTGTAGCTTGCACTTGTTTATTGAGTTTGGATGTGATGAGTTATCTTATAGGTCATACATTGAAACGCTCTTGAACCAAGCACTAGTGATGGCCAAGGATACATGTGAGGGAACTATCACTAAGAGGTTAGCATGGTTAGTGGAACTATTAGTAGTTAGTAGCCAAGAGTTTTTTTTTCCTTTTTACTTTGTTTTAGAAATAATTTCAAAAATCACAAATATCCTATCTTCTATGTTCCTACTTCTCCGTGTTTAACCGTACTCTTATCTTTTCACTTTTTGTTTTATTTTGTTTTCATTCTTCAAAACATAGAAGAATGTTAACACATACGTGAATAGACCGATAAATATTCTATCGCTGCCCGTCCTTGTGGATTCGACCCGTTTAGCCTCTATGCTACAACAAAAGTATCGAGGAACCAAAGAACGCACTTTTACATCATGATTTTAAAACTTACACTTTTCGTGCGCGATTTTCTCCGGTTAAATTTTGGCGCCATTGCCAGGGATGGGAACAATTTGATTTCATGTTTGTTAACTTTTCTTCTTTATTTTTGATGTGCAGGTCAAATTTTTAGCATTATAGAAAGTCCACACTTGCTTTTGTGTGGTTGGATAAATTCTTGTATATTATTATATTCTGTTGCTAGTTTCTGTTACCTGTGCACCATAATAATTTAAGAACTAAAATACAAAATTTGGATGCTTTAAAACGATTTAGAAATTTACATCTAGGCACGTGTCGATTTCAATTACAATATACTGTATTTTGTTCTTGTATTATTGTGATCTTTACGGAGGAGTACATATTGCATTACATATTGTTAGGATAAACACGTGGGTGATTTACTTATTTTGTGTGTTCATTCTTATCTATATTGCACACTGGTAAGAATTGAACTTAAGGGTAACACCCAATACAACATAAGGTGGGGAAATAATTATCCTCCCTTAGCCCAAAATCACATCCCCATTCACACAGCCCAAGCCTTTATAAAAATTGCTAGACGTTGGCCCCTATAGACATCTCGGACTCATTTAAGAGATTGACCTAAGGGAGAAGTTGTTAGAAGTTGACTCTTGTCAAATTAATATTAAAGGTTGAGGATTGAGAGGCGAAACCTTGAAGAATAGTGATTTGGCATAATTAGACCCGTTGCTCCAGTACGGATACCTCCCACTGATTTTGCCCCTGCCTGGCCGATTAACTTATGATCAGATTCTGACAATGTCCCCCTGTGGACAGTCTAACCAGTTAGGAGACGTTTCGGTCTAAGTCAACCCTAGCATAGGCTTATTTTCTTTTTTTCTCTTTCTTTTTTTGTTGTTTGTTTGTTTGTTTTTTCTTTTGTGTAAATTGTGATATGGATTTCAACAACAACAATTTTTTCAATCCAAATATGAATCCATATCTCACTCCGACCTCATTTGACTCGGATAACTCCAACCCAAATATGTACAATATGGACCAATCATATAGGCTAGATTGGGATTATCCAACTCAATATGACCCATATTCCTAATTTTTTTACCAAGATTTTCAAAATAACTTTCACTCTTCACTGAGTTCATAGGGATTCACTTCCCCCGAGTCAAATTTTCAACCACGTTATCCACAATTTCGACAATATTTATTCCCCGATTTTGCTTCACATCCTTCTTTTTCTGAACCACTAATTGAAAAAAAATCATCGTTGCAAAGGAGTTTGAAAGAAGTGATAGAGGCCCAAAAACAACTTGAAAACATGGTGGCCTCATCATTTGAAGATGAATGTGAACTTGAGCTTCAATTTAGTGATTCGAATCCAATCCTTGAATCAATATCGACTCCTGTAGTGTTACCTAAACTAAATAATGTTCTTGAGCCAGTTTTGATTCCCATAATTCCTGAACTTGAATCGATCATTTCACCCATTCATATTCCTTCCGTGAAAAAAATCACGATTTAATTTTATAACATCTATTTGAACTTGCCCAAAATTTTGAGAACCACCTTGACATTTTGGCAAGTTATCCTTTTCCCGGAATTGAACTTGAGCTTGAAAATGATCCTGAACCCCAAGTTGATAATTTCATTTCATTTTTTGATTCAGTAATGACTTCGGTATCTTTAACAGATTTTTTTCTATTCCGGAGTCAATATTGAATCATGTACTAGTATACCGTGAAATTGAATCACCAATATCCTATGATCATATTTCACTGATGGGGAAAGCGTGTGAACATCAATTCTTTGGTTTGGACCCCATTTTTGAATCAATTTTGACTCCTCATTTTGAATCTCGACTTGATCTGAGTTAAATTTCTGAGTCGGTATCAGTTTTTGTTCTTGTTCAATTTTAGTCCAAATCAATCATCTCCCAAAATCACACTTCATTGTTGGATAAGGATGTTGAAAAAAATGACTCAATAATTATTTTTGAAAATTGAAAATTGGGTGGGGATAATGTTTTAAATAAGACCATTCACTTCATCATTCTTTTTTGGGTTATATTCGAAAGGTCATTGGTGAGTTCTTGCGAATTCCACAATATATGATTTGGGGCGCATTTCATGGGCCAATCAGACCACCACCGGAACCACCACCCTGAGGTAATTTTTCATTCCCTATTTTGTTTCAGGCATATACACATTCACGTTGCATTGAGGACAATGCATGAGATAAGTGTGGGGGAGGATTTACTAACTTAGTTAGTTTTAAATTTTCTTTCTTTTACACTTCTTTTTAGAAAATTTTTAGATTTTTTTGGTATAGAAACTCTTTTCTTTATTTTTACAAAACTTTTTGAAATAAGAGAAATAGTTTTAATTTATTTTTAAAAAAATTAAAATTATCTTAGGAATTAGGAAGACCTAAAATTATGAATTCTTAAACCAAGTCAAAATAATAGATCTTATTTAAATTTTATGATAAGAAAGTAAGATTGAAAAGATAATTTGATCTCAAATTTTTTTGTCTAGATATATGCACTTAACACTTACACAATATTTCGGGATAGAAACAAAAACTGAAAAATGTCATGAAATATATATATATTAAAAAATGATGATAATAAAAGTTACTTATTGAAGCTGGGTAATTACGCCTCAGGAAGCATGATTATTCACGCCTAAAAAGATGGACAAAATCAAAATAATCCCCTTTAGTATTATGGCCTTGTCTACTCGAGTCCTTAAACCCGAGGGATGTTTTCTCATCTGGTACCCTAAAATCATCAGGTTTGGGAGTCACCGAATAAAGGCTCACTACCCCGGGTAAATAAGAAAGCCTAAAAAAATTAAAGGAAGAAAATATATATATATACAAATAAATGGCATGAAAGTTAGAGTCAATATCCCAAAATTCTTCACAGTTCACAAAGTGCATATTTTTCTAAGCATCGATTCAATTTTTATGAAAGATCAAAGCATCGATTCAATTTTAAATTCTTACATTTAATTTATAACAAGATTTTACATTTAGACTTAGCTTAAGAAAGAATAATTTCTGGTGAACTTATGACCTTGGATCCCTTAAATTTTCACAAAAATATTTCAACATTTTTCTCTATTTCAAAATGCGTTTTTAAAATACTAACATTTTATTTCTTTCTTTATGGATTTTGTGGGTGTAATCCGCTGAAAATCCTCAGGAGATAAAACTCCTCTTGTAGGGAAAACCTAGAGGTTTAACGGTTTGTTGCACATGCTCAGTGCAATCGCGTTGCCTATGAAAGTGATATAATAATTATCTTAGTTTTTCTGTTTTGCTCGGGACGAGCAAAAGATAAGAGTGGGGGTGTGATCGTTCTCTATATTTGCATATTTCATACCACATCTTCACGTTTATTTCATATAAAATTCTGCTAAATAATGGCTTCCTTGTGTGTTTCTAGGTCCATCGCATGTGGTGAAGAAGAAGCCCAAAATTCTAATTTATTTAATGTTTTTAGAGCCTAGAAGAAGCCCATGTCTTCGAACCCCAATAGGCTATTTCTGGGAGCAGAAAACGCCAAACCAGAGGCCAGAACACAACCCATACTGCAGGTACAAGACCGCGCTGCAGCGCTGCACGAGCGGTTGCAGCATGGTCGCGTTTTCGCGGCCATGCTCGTGCGTGGATCTTCGACGTACGACTCCGTACAGCCCCTGGTACCCCAAGTTTTGCTTATAAAAGCCCAGTTTTGAGCAGAATTGAGGGGAGAGGAGTTCTTGAAGTAGTTTTTAGGGTAGTTACTTCTCCTTAGGGTAGTTTAGGTTAGTTGTTCTTCTTCCTCCTCTTTTTTATTTTTCATTTTTTGTAGATCTTATAATAGAAAAGAGAGTAGCACATGGGTGAAAAGTAAGAGTGCTTGTAATGGAAGGTAACAATCTATAAAAGGTTCTCTCTTTATCTCTCCTTGTTTTCTTCTCTCTAACTCCTTTTACATACTTAGCTAATTTCTCTCATGGTAACTAACTACTTACTCCTTACTTGATAATCCACTTGAATCTAATAGCCTCTACCTGGCCTTGCTCTTACAAGAGCCATTGATGGCTCATGATGATGGATTCTAACACTCTAACATCCTAACTCTTTAACAAGCTAATATTACTTTATCCATGCTTGTTCTTGTTTAATTTTGATGGCTTAAGTGTAGCTTGTACTTGTTTGTTGAGTTTAGATGTGATGAGTTATCTTATGGGTCATGCTTTGAAACACTCTTGAACTAAGGACTTAGTGATGGCTAAGGATATATGTGAGGCAACTATTACTAAGAGGTTAGCATGGTGAGTGGAGCCATTAGTAATTAGTAGCCATGAGTTTTCTTTCCTTTTTACTTTGTTTTAGAAATAATTTTAAAAAACCACAAATATCTTATCTTCTATGTTCCCACTTCTTCGTGTTTCACTGTACTCTTCTCTTTTTACTTTTTGTTTTGTTTTCTTTTCATTCTTTAAAATATAGAAGAACTGTTAACACACACATGAATAGACCGGTAAAGGTTCTATCACTTCTCATCCTTGTGAAATGACCCGTATAGCCTCTATGCTATAACGGAAGTATCGAGGAAGCCAAAGCACGCACTTTTAACTCGTGATTTAAAACTTACACTTTTTATGTACAGTTTTGTCTGCTGACAGGGGATATAGAGGGGGGTTCCAGCATGGTCAGTGAAGAAAGGAAGTTGATGCTGAGATAAAACGCTAGAGATAACTCTAGTGGAGGGATAACCTAGGTGCTCATGCCAAACGGAGGAAGATGCACACTTACCGAGAAGAGCCTGGGGAGAGGCGGTGAAGTTATGGTTCCCCAGGGAGAAGACATGCAGGCCATCCTTAAATTGTCCCCGCAATAGAGTTTTTCAGGTGGAGAGATCCTTGACAAAACAAGAGTCAGGGTGAAATTTAAGGACTTTATTATCAATAATGAATTGACTAACAGACAGAAGATTTTTGGTGATTTCAGGAATATGTAAAAGGTTTTTCAAGATAAAAGGAGAACAGGAGAACATAATAAAGAAGCACCAGTAGATTGGATAGGCAAACCTGTCCTGTTGTCCGTATGAACTCCGTCAGGTCCTTAATATTCTTAGTGAACTGTTAGATTCATCATGTCAGCCATTAGGTGATGAGTGGATCCATAGTCCACATACCTATTAGGATCGACTGGACTATTACCATAAGAGTGAAGAAGAGCAGTTGGGTTGGCCAAATCATCATGACGATTGAAGCACTAGTTAGCATAATGGCCAAAATGATTGTAAATTTGGCATTGAGGTCGGCCACTAGCGAACTGATGTTGTGGTGGGAAGGAACGTCCATGACCACGACCGCGCTCCCTGTCTCGGCCACATCCACGACCACAAAAAGAAGATGGAGCTGAATAATAGCTTGGAGTGCGGGAGGCAGTATGAACCGTAGGAGAAGGAAGATGATGGTTGTAGAGTCTGGTGAAGTGATAGCACACACATGATAAATCTCCTGGCTAAGCATGAGGCCAATGAGTTCTTCTGACAGTACAAGGTAGACTCATGTGTTGACGGAGGTGACAAAAGAGTCACATTAGGGAGACAGACCACTGAGGATGGCAGAGACGAGGTAAGAGTTCGTAACTGGATTAGCCACTACCGCCAGGTTTTCTATGATAGACTTGACAGACTGAATGTACTCTGACATAGAAGAGGTGCCCATCTTGATGGTGTGCAGCTGGTATTTGAGTTGCTGCACTCTAACTCTAGAAGGTGACACAAAGGTTCACTTCAGAGAGTACCACACATCACGAGATGTGGTGAGACCGACGACATGAGTAAGCACAACCTCAGTGAGTGAGGAGATAAGCCAGTATAAGAGCATCTGATCAAGCTTGATCTTGCGAGTGTATTTAAGATTGATAGTGGACTGAGCATCCTTCTCGGTAGATGGAAGGAACCAGACCGGACACCGAGAGGTTCCATTGACGAGGCCTTCGAGATTGTGGAGTTTGAGAAGAGAAAGGAACTGAGAATGCCATAGTAGACAATTTTTATTGTCGAGTTTGATATTTAGAAAGTGAGTAATGTTGGAATTTGGAGTAACTATGGATGCAGATGTTTGGACGAAGGTGAGGGAAGATGAAGAGGAAATAGTCGGCATGGTACAGAAGTGGCTCTGATACCAAGATAAAGAAGGAGAAGAATACTTATTTATGCAATGACAAGATACCACTAGTTATGGTTCTTGGTTGTGTGTGTGTGTATTCACATGTTGGTCACATGTTTACACTGATTTAGGAGATACAATAGGAAACATTGATTGAGAGAGAGAATGAGAAATACATGGTGCATGAGTCCATGTGTTCCTATAATGATAGAGAGATTTTAGGATCTGGTTGATTTCATGAGGGTATTCTTTCACATGGATCACATGTTTCACATGAGTCACGTATTATCATTGATATCTCTAACACACCCTAGGCTTCAAGAGCATCCTCAAATCCCTGACAAACTCTGTTTAAGCTTGTATGCAGATCCATGCAAAAGTACACCTAGGTTTCACAAGAAATATTTCACGTGAAAGTAGAGGAATATGTTTCTTGTGGGTATGTTTCTATTTGATTGACTATTGCTCAAGCAGTGACTTGAACAAACTGCTGGGTTTGATTGAGTAATGTTCGAGATTGTAGTTCTAACTGTAAGTAGTTTTGATTACTATAGTACTTAGAATTTTGGATATGTGTTTGGCATGAAAACTTATAATTGAAACGCTAATTATAGGAAAATGTTTATTAGGTCTAATGCATGGTGAACTTGTATTGCATAAAAACTATTAAAAGGGGTGGATGTATATATAACATGCTCATTTATTTATTTTTTTATTATACGCAGTTTAAGAATTGTAGCCAATGTAACCGTAATTACAGTTACAACATAAAGTCTAAGATGCAAATCTAATACTGCAAGTTAGAGCTACCTGCAACTCCAAGTACATTAAAACAAATAATGAGTTGTTGTTTACTATTATTGGAGTTGCGTTTAGTTCCAATTATCATATTCAAATAGCTAAGAAGTGCTAAGCTATGCTCTCCCCCTCCCTTCCTCTCTCTCTTTTTCTCTCTCACTTTCCCTCCCCCTCCCATTGTTGTAGCCTCCATGAGTAATAATTCTTTGGGGAGGAATGCTTGGTCGAAAAAGTGAATAGATGTAAAGTTTCTTTGAGTGGCTGAAAAGTTATAGCAAAACAATTTTGATTACAAAAAAGGGGTAAGTGTTGGTTCTACCTTTGTTTAAGACTAGGTTCTTCGTGTGGTGATGGAGAGTGATTCTTGTTCTCTGTTGACCGGCCGACTGTCAAGCTTCTCTTAAGGACACTCTCAGAGATAAATTAGAAGGGAGCTATATTTTTAATACACTAAATATTTAGAGTCTACTGATTACTCCTTCTCTCTTTCTAACGAAAGCTAGAAGCTTTTAGCTTGAGAATTCTCAACTCTCAATCTCAGAAAAGCCTTCTCTCTTTTCAAAGCTCCCCTTCTATTTCAAAGCTTCTCATGCTATTTATAGGGAGACATAGGGGTATTATTGTTCCCTAAATTCCTCCATAATGGGAATTAAATCTCTCATTACGTGAGGAGTTAATTGACCTAATAATGGGGGTCAGTTACAATAGAAACATGGGTCTCGCATTGGACGCGGACCTTGCATTGCTTGTTGTAGACGCGGGCATCTTAGTTAGAATGCGGAGTTACTCAGACTCGCGTTTGAAGTGCGACGCAGGGTTTCTCAAACTCGCATTTAAAATGGAGCGCGGAGTTGCTCAGATCTGTGCGAGATGCAGAGTTCCTGAGACTGGCATTGGATGGAATGCAGAGTTACTCAAACTCACGTTGAATGCGAGTTTACTCAGGCCCGCATTTGAAGTCTCTGTGCTTCTTGGGATGCGAGGTCCGCATTTTAGTCAAAACGCAACCTTCGCGTTGAAATGAGGCTCGCCTCTGACGACTTATCCTTAGTGATTTTTGGACAGCCTACAGAACCCCCTCCAAAGTTTTCGACACTCCACGGTTGACTGGAATAATTTTGAAATACTTTGAATTTCAGTTGAATTTGGGCTTCCTATGATTGGAGTGACAATCTTTTATGATACCCTGAGCTTGATCCTATCTGGATTGTGGTCTTCGTGAGTGTACTGTTGAACTGTTTGAAGTCTCCAGGAAATATCATCACAAGTATCTTAGAAACTTAGTCTAGCACTTGTCATGAGCACTGGTTTGTTTGTTGGTGTACAATTGAACCGGTAGAGTTGTCGATTGCTTTTGCTAGTGTACTAATAAACTGATTATAGAAGCAGGGACATGCTCCTTGTATGTGAGAGAATGCAGCCCTCATAGACTCAGTCGTCATGCTGATCAAGTGGAGATGCGAGCTTCAATGAAGTTAAGACGCGACCCTCAATTGTTGTAGAGACGCGGCTCTCAATTGTTGTTGAGACGCGGCTCTCAATGCTGTAGAGATGTGGCTCTCAATTGCTGTTGAGATGCGGCTCTCAATTGTTATTGATACGTGGTTCTTAATTGTAGTTGAGATGTGAAAATCACGTTAGATGCTTCCAGATGTGGACGCAGGCACCGTGTTGGACGCGTGTGTGGGTTGGATTGAGCTCGAGAGACGCTCTGCGTGTCTCAGCCACTGAAAGGCCTATAAAGACCTGGGTCTTTCAATAGTCTATTCACTTTGACTGTCCATCAACTTCGATCAGACCCGCGTTCAAAGCTCTTAAGCTTTCTCCAAACCCATAAAGCTTCGAGATTTTTTCTCAATCTCTTTGAAGATTTCACCGTGCTCATGGCTCTGAAGCGAAGATAATCACTTCCTCCTCCAGCGCAGTCGCTACATCGACCACCGTGGGTGGTTCTTCTTCTCAGGAAGCCCCTATTTCTGGTAAGTGGAATGGCTTTCGCCATTGAGAACACGAAGCGATGCAGTCTTTTAACTTCTTTTTGAAGTTTCAAAAACTTATGTTTAAGTTGATCATTCGACGCGGATCTTACTGGTCCACGTTTGATTTGTGAACGCGGTTCTGGCTTGGGCCCCAAAGGTCGCTGAGAGTTTTTGGATGTGAATGTCCCTCAAACTCGAATAACACGTGTCTTACCCAGACTGGATTTGAGATTCGGGCAGCGAATTAAGGCCATTAAGGGGCTTTTAAGAAAGGCTTTGAGATTTACGCCATTAATTAAGGCCACTGGAGAGCTTATAAATAGGCTAAGAGTCTATTAACAGTCATTTGTTTTGACTGTCTTCTTCCTCAGGCACGTATCTGAAGAACTTTCAAAGTTTTAAAGTCTACAAAGCTTTAATGCTTTTTCACGATCTTCTTCAAAGATCATCACTGTCAAATGATCTCAAAGCAAAAAAGCATCATTTCTTCTTTTGGCAGCACTGTTGCCGCATCCTGATGAATGGCACTCCCCCTCAAAAGATCCTTTCTCAGGTAGGGAACGACTTTCACCATTGTTAAACATGAAGAGATACTGTCTCTTAACTTTTGAAGCTTTTGCCATTGTTGCACGCAACAAGATACCGCCTTCTTGAAGTTTTCAGCATTGCTACACATAAAAAGACATTATCTCTTAACATCTTGTTGGAGTTTTCAGAACTTCCTTTGAAGTTAATCTGTTGTGCAAAATTCAGAAATCCGTGTTCAATTTGCAAATGTGACTCTCGCGTTAAAGGGTAGAACACAAATTTCGTGATTTCTGAGTTCTGATCTTGTTGATGCGATTTTTGCGTCCTAGCGAATTTCACGTTTTGAGATCTTAGACGTGAGCTTAGCGAGCTTCGCATTTTGAGATCTTAAACGTGGGTCTCGTACGTCATAAGATTTGCCTTTGAGTCTCAAGACTTGGACAATTTTCTAAGTCTGGAGTTTAGACTCGAGCTTCATGTGAGCCTCACGTTTTCAATCATTGGACGCGGGTTCCATGTGTTGAGCCCTGCACTTGAGTTCAAATATCTTGACATGTTTCTGCCTTTTCGAAATTAACCTCGGGTTTTCTCATTCGCAGGACTCAACTATTTGACGGTGTTGACTCCACTGTCCTCTTCAATAGGAAAAAATAAGTCCGTTCAATTGGCAATTACTCAGTAAATTGGAGTTTCTCTTCGAAAATAGTATCAAAGAAGGTGAGGGGGATCTGTACAATGAAGACAAAAATTGGCTTGGTTAGTTCTGAACTTCCCTGGAGCATTGTTGGTTAGCACCCGGGTAGTGCTAGACATGATGCACCAGTATGGTCTTTGATCGTCCCTTCACCAATCATGCTCAAGGAAGCAACCGCAATGAGCATGATGCATTTGAAGGTCAAGAAAAGGAGGAAATCACCAGCAAGGTCTTGAATCCTCCCTTCACCAATCTTGTTCAAAGAAGTGACAAAGACTAAGAACTCATGCTTATTGGATGACTTTCTGGTGGCAAATTCTTCCATTAAGCTAAGGATTATGGCTTTGTAAGGAAGGAAGAGTTTCACGCCAGTTGGTCGAGTGAAATCAGAATGTTCCACTGCATTTCGACCTCGAGGAACACCATTGTTCTTAAGTGGAGAGGAAGTGGACTTATTGTTTCTGGCTACAGTCAACAAGGCATGCTTAAGAGATAACTAACGTCTCCAGGAGCAAATACAGTCTCTCACTAAGTAAGAGTGACTCTTTGTATTCCTTTTGTAACGCTCTATCTTATTAAATAAGAGAGTGTTTGTATCACTTTTAATTTTGATATAAACAAAAGTGATAATTTTTGCCTTCATCTTGTCTTAACTTTCTTTTTGTATTTTTGATAATCAGACAAATGAAAGTGATTGCTTTTGATTTCCTAGAGGTGGCAATTAACATACCAACTCAAAGTTTGAAAATTTCGTAAAAAAATTTGAAAAGGTTACTGTCAGAGGTGTGATGTTAAATTGACAGAAGTTGAATTCGTGATTTAAAAGAATTTAGTGGACTTGCTATCCTATTTATGAGAAAAACAAGTGGAGTTAAATCCACTGGAGATTTATGAAAACTTTTACTGTCAGAGGTGTAATGTTAACGTGACGGGTTAGAATTTACAGTTGAAAGCAAACTGAATTATTAGAGGTGTGATGTTAACTCGAAAAGGAAGTGAATGCTAGATGTGTGATATTAACTTAGCATTTAGGAAATCTCATTTTCATTGAAAAAACTGAGAAAATCGTTGTCATAGATTTAATATTAACTTAACAACGAGGTGAATGCTAGAAGTGTGATATTAACTTAGCATTTGACATCTCGGTTTTGACAAGAAAGCTCGAGGAAGATCACTGTCATAGGTGTAGTTTTAACTTAACAATGAAATGGATACCAGAGATGTGATATTTATCTTAGCATCGAATGTCTTGTTTTCATAGAAAAAATTGAGAAAATCACTGTCATAGGTATAATATTAATTTAATAAGGATTTATATCACAATATGAGCAATTTTGGTCTGAAGTGTAATTTTAACTTGACCGAGAGATTTTACGATTTAAGAAATTTAATAGACTTGCCATTCTATTAAAGAGAATTGACAAGTTAAATTTTGGTCAGAAGTGTAGTTTTAACTTGACTAAGAAATTTAGTGGACTTGTCATTCTACTGAAAATAATTGACAAGTTGAAGTATTATCCGCTGGGGATATTAAAGAAAATCACTATTAGAGGTGTAGTGTTAACTTAATAGTGGGGGTATGCCAGAAATATAATATTAACTTGACATATTTGATTTGTGATTATTTCCCTAGGGAAACAATTCCAACTTTTTGAGGTCTTACTATTCTATGGATTGGAATTTGTAAGGGATTTTAGAGGGAAAAGCGGGATCAGGTCCTTTAGGATTTTTAGCAAATTCTCAGCTATCAATGACTTTAGATACCTTTGCCAATTACTATTTGAGTTGGGCTAACCATGCTATTTTTCTCAGCATGATGAGTTGTTGAGGGTTTTTCGTTAGACTTAAATGCCAACTACTTCCTCTATTCTTTAGCCGTCGGAGGCGTAGGATGTAGTGTAGTGTACCTCATGCAAGAAAGCTAGAGGCCACAGAGTTAGAAATAATTTCCACGAGGGTTTTGTCTGGATAATAGCCTCCTCGTGAAGTCTTCATTTGGTTGCCACATTTTGATATGAATGTGAAAATAATGAAAAGGTTCTGCAGAGATGCATCACGAACCTTCTTCAATGAGTTTGGCTTGATAAGTCATCTGATAAACTAATTTTATCCTCCATCTGATCGTTCAGACCTTTTGTCATCGAGCTTTGATCGATTGAACAGGAGCAGGGAGGCATGCCACCATTACATATGAAAAAGTCAGGCTAGATAAGCCATCCTTCTAGATTCTTAGACATGCTCGACTTCAAAATATGACATATTCTTCTAAGTTGAAGATGGATGAATGTAGAGAAGAGTTACAAGGCTAAAACTGAAGTTTTGCACTTTGTCTCTTCAATACTAACATCATGGATCGTGATGTCAATAATGTTTGGTCTGCTCAGCGTCGATTGACCGTGATCTGATCTGTTAAAGAAAAACTCTTCTTTGGCGCTCTTTCAAACATCTTGGATCCCAAGCATTGATCAGAGGTATAGTGTTAACCTGATCAAGAGAAGAGTAACAAGGCTAAAACTAAAGTTTCACATTTTGTCTCTTCGATATTAACATCATGCATCGTGATGTCAACAATGTTCGGTTGGCCTCACCGTTGAACGACCGTGATGTGATCCATTGAAGGAAGAAACTCTTCTTTCGCGCTCTTTCAAACATCTTGGATCTCAAAGATTTGATCAGAGGTGTAGTGTTAACCTGATCATAAGAAGAGTGACAAAGCTATAACTGAAATTTTGCACTTTGTCTCTTAGATATTAACATCATGCATCGTGATGTCAACAATATTCGGTCGGCCTTGCCGTCGATCGATCGTGATATAATCTATTGAAGGAAAAAACTCTTCTTTGGCGCTCTTTCAAATATCTTGGATCTCAAAGCTTTGATCAGAAGTGTAGTGTTGACCTGATCATGAGAAGAGTCCTGTTAAGGATAGTACTTCTTTAAAAAACTATCGTTGATCGACATCATGAGCATATTGCTGTTCAGAGTTATGAGGCAGTATGCTCCATTTGAGTAGAATAAATCTACTACAAATGGTTCTTCCCATTTGGATTGAAACTTTTCTTTTGTCTTTTGTGTCTTAACCATGGGTTTTCTGACAGCTAAGATAAGGTCACCTTTCTTGAAAATCTTTTCTCTGACTTTCTTATTGAAGGCTCTAAAACTCTGACCTTGATAGAGCTCGATTTGCTATTGGGCTTTTAGATATTTGTCGTCTAAAGCTTTCAACTCCTAGAGGCACAATCGATGCTTTTTCTCATCTGCCATCTTGGTCGTTAAAGCGACTCGTAAAGATGGGATCTGATCTCCAGTGGGAGTACAGCTTCACAGCCGTACAACAAGGAAAATGGCGTGGCTTTCATCGAGGTTCTCACCGTTATGCAGTAAGCCCATAGGCATTCACCTAGTTTGTCATCTCAGTCATGTTGACTTTCAAGACGAATTTCTTGAGAAGCTTCCCAATAGTCTTATTGAAGGCTTCTGCGAGGCCATTAGTGGTTGGATAGTATGTCGTTGATAACAAACTTTGGATTCTGAATTTGTTATATAACCTCTGGAATGCTTGGCTAATTAATTGAGGCCCGTTATCGTGGATGCTTCATTGGGGTACATCAAAGCGGTATAACACGTGATGCTTGATGAACATGATCACGTTTGGTGTCTTTACTTTCTTCAGGGAACAGCTTCTGTCATTTAGAGAAGTAATCTGATATGGCCAAGAAGAAGTGGTGTCCTCTTGATGTTGGAGGGCTGATAAGTCCAATAACATCCATTCCCCATATCTCAAATGGCCATAAAGAAGACGTCGGATGAAAATATCCATGTGCTTGATGGACAAAGTCACTATGGATCTGACAGGCATGGGATCGCCTAGCATAGGCAATGGCGTCAGGGATCATCTTCGGCCAATAATAACCAAGTCTTCTAAGTCGGTCTCCAAGCTTGGGTCCGGGTTGGTGAGCTCCGCACATACCATTATAAGCTTCTTTAAGCGCCTCCTGTACCTCTTTGTGTGAAAGGAATCAGAGCAGGATTGTCATGTTCTGCTTCCCAAAATACGCTGGACCAGAAACGCGACAAGAGTCGGCGATGCATATACGCAAGAAAAATACCTCACGTATACGCGGTAAGCCTAAAGTAACCTGAACAACTTATAAATCTAAACCAAAATAAATCAACAATCACTGCAATATCACATATAAGAATCCATGCATGATATCATCTAAAAAGAACTGGAATAAAACTGAATCTGATATACATGAATCAAGAAAAGTATAGAAATAAGAATAAAAAGAGGCAAGAACATCAGAATCAAAAGAGAAAAACTCCAGCTCCTCGCGAAGCGTATGAGATCAACGAACACCTGAACAAGAGTATAAAATATCCAGTATCTGGACGTGCGAATTCAGGGTCATCAGAAGCGACCTAATGAGTGTGTGTGTGTAAGGGAAAGGTGCTCATGCATAATAACAATGTAAGCAGTAAGAACATGATAAACTGAAATAAAAGATAACAGAATAATCAAAATCAAGAAAAAAACTATAAACGATATATAACTGATATCATGATAAAGGAAATAACTAATGTCAAGATGTGTAATCTAGCAAATATCACTAGTCTAGTATAAAATCCGATCATGTGTACAATCATATGTCTATCGTAACATATATGAGTTCAGTTATGTGAGTACAGTCAATTATAGTACATAATAACAGTTTATCAATATTAATTATATCAGCGAACACCAATTGCCACTTGTAATCGACGCATCCCATATTACGCCTACTACACGTGTTAATCAGGGTCCTAAGTTATTTAAACTGATCGGTTGGAGACATTATCCATGCTTTAGGTGGCGTCTGTACATACCCAAAACCACGACCCAATCACCTGGCGTTGAACCAGGTCCTACCGCTAAGTAGTCAATAACAATAACAATATGAATAATACGGGATGTCAGTCATCCCCCAGAATCCTGCAGTGAAACCGTATCTCGGCTGCGCAACCTGTATCCTAGGTCCACCCAAAATACAGACGATGTCTCCTCCATCAATTTCCCCAATCCCGGTGTAAGTTATCTATTATATTATTATTTAGAATAATCAATATCCTTGTTATTTCAATTACTGGGATGATATGGTGACAGTAACAATATTAATGATGTAACAATAACAATGTGGACAATATTACAGTGTAAACGGTAGAATAATAATACAATATATGTGTTACGGTCTGACAATATTTTCTCAGTAATTTTTAATAACATGAATACAATAACAAGCCCAGATTCTGCTCAATAGACAGTCTTATCTAGAACTGATCAATACTCATCCATCTGCACTAAGATACAATAGAAACTGATCCATCAACAAATAGTCCTAATACAATCATCATGAACATTAAGTATCCATCCATGTCAAAGTATCTGATATGGTGAACCATCACCTCAATAAATCAATAACCAGCTATCTCATTCCTGTCAGTTTACTTTAATCCTTTATATTATCAGTATATCCATCTTCTAGTTACCAGTATATCAGAGTCTCGCATAAACGGTCAGCTATGTCTAATCATATCCTCACCATCGAATAATAGTAAGATCATCGATCAAGACCATCACACGTTTTCACTTCTATTTAAAGTCAATCACAATATCCAACATAAAGAATATACATCTCAGGTCAACTCCATATTTAACTAAGTCCATACATAGTTCCAAGCATCAAGGTAGATTCAGTCTTCAAGTAAAATAGCATCATATTCTATTCAGTCTTCTAGTAAAATAGCATCACACTTAAATGTACAAACATAATCATAATTATAAATATGTAAATGAAGGACAAAGAGAGAGACCAATAGAAGAACTTGAAGTTGAGAGAGTAGGGGAAGCTCACGGCAAGGAGAGGCACCCATCGACGGCGGGCTCCGACGGAGAGAGGACGATGACTTTGCGTTGGCTCGACCAAAGGAAGGGCAGCCAAGGGAACTCGACAAAGTAGAAAACCAAGAGGGAGGAACCAAGTGATTAGTCTCTAAAATTGCATATTTTATACCACATCTTCACATTTATTTTATATTAAATTCTGCTAATAATATCTCTCTTGTATGCTTCTAGGTCCGTCGTGTGCAATAAAGAAGAAGACCCTAAATCACCATTTAATGGGTGATTAAAGGCCTAAAATATTGCTATTGACTTTGGAGAGAAATTTTGTCAAAACTAGGGGTACAAAATCAGAAACTGGGACTTGCAGCCGAAAGGAGAAAGACGCGACAGCACGTGGCAGCAGGCGCCGCGCGCGCGGCTCTAGAAGAGCCGCGAAAACGTGGCTCTGGCCGCGTTTCGCGGCCATACGGGCACGGCCATGCCCATACTTTGGCCCAGGGGGTGTCCCCCTGGCCCCCTTTCCCCTGGTGTCTATAAATACCCCCCGGGGTTCTGAAGATGGCGAAATATAAAGAGTTAGGGTAGTTTCTTTCCATGTTGTAGTTTAGGGTAGTTTAGTTTAGGTTAGTTCTTCTTCTTTCTTCGTATTTTTCATTTCTTTTAGATCTTGTAATTAAAGAGAGAGTGGTATATGGTTGGAAAGAAAGAGTTCTTGTTGTTGGCCCAAGGTTACAATCACCCGATTTTGGAGTTTTGATGATTACAAAACATATATAACTATTTGTACTAATCATATTTTAGTGTTTAAGTGTGTTTCAGGGTTCTAAGGATTCAAGATGTTTTCTTCCCTAAAGGAAGGTGTTTTTGACTCAAGTTGACTCAATTCGGGATCAAGGATTCAAGTTATTCAACATTGCATATGGAGAAGCCCATATTGAAGAACTTGTAGTCACCTAGAACTAATGTAAGAATTAGTAATGTTAAAGAGTTGGTTATGATAAATTGGCTCAAGAAAACTCACACACACATTTTTACTTTCCAAATAATACAAGTTTTGTTTTGGTTAGTTGGCTTAGGTACATGTGTTGATTGATATACATATCTCAAAATATTTCATATTTTTACATCTAGTTTAAAACATGTATTTCATTCTCTATGGCATGTTACTTAAACTTCAAACCATTTCAAAATATTTTAAAAATTCTTCAAAGTTCAAAAATATTTCCTAAACAAATCTGTTTCAGGCCTAACGGTCGACCGGGCGGTCGACCGGATCTATTTCAGGTCAAATCGGTCGACCGGACCGGTCGATCGGGCCTTGTGGCATTGGCGTGCACGTTTGTGCACGTCTGCCGGTAGACCGGACCGGTTGACCGACAGACAGACCCTTGCTCTCGGGTTTAGTCGGTCGACCGGGCCAGTCAACCGACAGATCAAATAATTCTTTTTGTTTAGTCAGCGGTCGACCGGCCCGGTCGACTGAGTCCAACGGCTTTTTTGCCAGATAGACTGCCGGTCGACCGGCCTGGTCGACCGACAGCCGCCAGCAGCCCCCAACGGCTAGTTTCTTGAAATCTGTTTTCTGATTTTGATTTTGATGTTTCTTTCAGCTATCTCTGATTTTCTTATGGCTATAATCTGACCTATTGACCTAGATTAAATGATGAAATGCTTTTTTCAAATCCCTATAAATAGATGTCATTGGTCCCTTGTTGAAGAGAAAAAAAATCCCCATTGTTTTTAAGTTTCAAAAGAAAAGAAAAGTTTTCAAGCTTTCATTCTCTAAAGTGCCTTCTTTGGTTAAAGTTTTCAGTTGGTTTACAAGCTATTTTACTTCTTTACAACTGAAATTTTTCTCACTTCACTTCTTGAGCCAAAAATCATCTCCACTCTATAAGAAGTTGTAAGAGAAAAGTTTGTGGTCTTTTGATCACCTAGTGACTTGTAGTTCCTTGTGTTGAGATCCCTCTTGTGTAGAGGTTGGATTGGTTGGAGTTGGGTACTCTGGTCTTGTGTAGACCAATTGTAATCTCCTTGGGTGTAAAGGTTACGGTGTGAAAATTCTCTTTGCGGATTTAGTGGAAATCCTTCACGGTGGTGGAGGCGGGGACGTAGAGCAGTGGCTCGAACCTCGTAACAAATTACTTGTGTTTGCGATTGGTTTCCTTATTGCTTTTCATTGCTTTACATTTCTAACTTGTGATACCTCTTACTTGCACTTCATTATTGCACTCATTTCATTTAATTGCATTTTCGGTCTTTACTCATTTCAATAAGAAAGCAATTGCGCGCCTCAACTCATAACTTAGAGGAATCAAAGAGGAGAAGTTCTAGAGCCCTTCACAGGGAATTCGGCTTCAATTCTTATTTTGAGTGACCGTTTGCATCATTCATACTTACTTGTTTAAAAAGATCACTAGATTAGCATTAATACCTATTCACCCCCCCTCCAGATGTTTTTTCAATTGGTATCAGAGCTTTGGTCTCTAGGCTCTTAGCTTAACAACCTTAGAGAGATCCTATATTGCTAATCACTCTATTCATATTTCATCCTCATACACTTAGTAAAAATGACCGAAGGAATTAAGACCCCACCCAAGTTTGATGACCTTAACTTTCTCATATGGAAGGTTAAGATGACCGTGTTTTTGCAATCCTTAGGTGTTTGGTGGGAGAAAGTTCCTTGTAAAGTTTCCTTAAATCAAATGAAAGATTACAATGGGTTAACACTCTGACTACAAGGGAGGGGAGATGTTTAGACTTGAATCTCCCCTTTGTTTAATGCTGGGTTCTTGATGTGGCGGTAGAAAGTGAATCTTATTTTTCGTTGACCAGGTGAACGTCACCTCTTGGGAATCCTCTCTTTGGACGGCAGGCGGAGTAACACAGCTCCTGTTAACCAAGAATCTCAAAGAGATTGTAGGCAAAGATTAACTTGTACGCAGCAAGTCGTTCGAAGAGTTGAACTCTCTTTCTTTTCGGTGGAAGTCTTGATGCTTCTACAGCTCACAAACGAAATTCTTCTCCAAAAATTATCTGATCAACCGACCCCTTCTCCCTAGCAAACGGGGCTATTTATAGAGGCTTCAGGGGTGAACGTGCCCCCTAAAAATGCTCCATAATGGGGGTTAACTTTCTCATTATGTGGGTAGTAATTGACCCAATAACGAGGGCAGTTATAACTGAGATGCGGGTTTCGACCCTCGCGCCTTGGTGCTGAAGCAATACTGAGACGCAGGTTTCGACCCTCGCATCTTGATGCAGCAGTGAACGCGGATTTCGACCCTCGCGCCTTGATGCTGCAGTGATGCTGAGACGCGGGTTTCGACGCTCGCTTCTTGATGCTGCTGTGATGGCTAAATTAGCCCTGCGTCTAGAGTTTGGACTCTGCTTTTTGATGACTTGTCCTTAGTGATTTTTTAGACAGCGTACAGAACCCCCTCCAAAGTTTTCGATATTCCGCGGTTGACTGGGACGGATTTCGAAATACTTTGGACTTTGGTTGAGTTCATACTTCTCATGATTGGACTGACAATCATTTGAGATGCTCTGAGCTTGATCCTGTCTGGAATATAGTCTTCGTGAGTGTACTATGAAACCCTTTGAAGCCGCCAGAAATAATCATTGTGAGTATCTAGATACGCAGTCTAGACCTCCCCAGTGCTCTGAGTTTGTTGTTGGTGTACTTTGAACCAGGGGTAAACAGTCATCTGCTTGTGCCAGTGTACTGTTGATCTGAAAAGACTGAATGCAAGTCCTGTAGACGTAGGGGTCATGTTGCTTTAAAGACACAGTCCTTACTTGGAGTGGGGACGCATCATTAGTTTGCTGCAGAGACGCGGTTCTTATAGGGATGCGTCTTTTGAGATGAAGACGCATCTTTCGCTCTGTGAATTAGGCGCGACTTTGGCCTTGCTGAAGAGGCGCAACTTTTTGAAGGAACGTGGTTTTCATTCATAATGGAGACGCGATCCCGGGGAACGCGGCCCTAAGTCATTACTGAAGACGCCATTCAAGCTTATCAAGGAAGACGCGCGAACCTTCCTTTCCGATAAAGGGCGCAGCTTTGGCTTAAGGACAAAAGGGCGTTGTTCTGAAACGCAAATTTGTGTTCTTCCATAAAGGGGACGCGGCCTTCATATTTATAAAAGGACGCAGATCCATAGACGCGGCCCTTTATTCTTTCAGGATGCAGTGGAAGCGCGATCTTAGGCTCCTCAAAAACTGATGCATGGATCCCAGATAATTGATGGGGACGCGGCACTGACTCAATAGAGGCGCGTCTCTGGACCCTTGATAAGGCACAAACCCAGGCTATATTGAGTTTATGATAAAGACACGACTGTCATCTCGCAATGGAGACGCAGTTTCGGGCTCCTCGAGAATGACATAGGCCTTCTCTGGTCGTTGAGGACGCAAGCTTCAGAACGCAGCTTTCAAGTTGATGCGGACTCAAGACGCAATCTCTGAATGGATCCAATTCGCTGAGAAGACGCGGCTCTGAATCACTCTCAGAAACGCGATCGCGGATCTCTTAGCAGAAATGAAAAGAACGCAGCCTTCGGGTTTATGAAGGGACGCGGGTTTCAGGACGCGACCGTTGAGTTTGCACTTGACGCAACCTCCCAAGTGTCACATGCAACCCGTCTTAATGATCTGGTTGGACCTTTAAATGCCAAGTCGGCGTTGACGATTGGGGACCTTCGTCCTTCAATGTTTCCCGAAGCGACAATCCACGCGTCAGCTCTTTATTGGGCTTTGACGTTAAATCTTTAAATGTCAAGTCGGCGTTGACGATTGAGGACTTGCGTCCTCGACGTTTCCCGAAGCGGCAATCCACGCGTCAGCTCTTTATTGGGCTTTGACGTTCGTGCGGGAATTAAAGCCGATGGCTCTGATTTTTACACCATTAATTACAGGCCTTATGGGTTGCCTATAAATAGGCCTCGCCCCCTTAACAGTCCATTGCTTAGACTGTTTTCCCTTGAGAGCAGGCGCTCTGAGGGTCTTCATCTTGACTTAATCTTCTTCCTTCAATGGGATGTGCCTCCATGGACAGCGAAGACCCAAAGCTTTCATGTTTTTCTTTAATTTTTCCTGAAGATTATCACTGTCAAGTGATTTCAAGATCAAAAAGCGTCCCTCTGAGTACCTTTTATACCCGCGCCTTGATGCAGAAAGTTCAACCTCTAGAGGGTTCTTCTGCGGGTAGGAATTAATTGTCACCATGAAATACTCAGCCCAACTGAGTTTCGGTTTTGCTGTCCCTTGAAGAGATTCACCCTCTTGACCTTCTCTTGAAGCTTGATTGGTGGCCCATTATTTAGAAGTCGCGCCTTTTAGACTTCTTGATGAAGTGCGAGTTGATTGAATCTGAACTCTAACTCAAAATCCTCTGGACGCAAGTGTGATGAACTTTGTATCTAGACTGTGAGACGCGAGCTTTGCATATAGAGCTCGCGTTTGAGGTTGTTGACTTAAAGGAATTTTAATTCTGGCCGAGGGCTTCAGACTTGAATGTAGCAACCCTTGTTTCTCGAACAAGGATGTGGCAATTTTCGCGTCTGGTTCTCTTCGCATCTCATATTTTAGACGCGGACCTAAAACTAGATCGCGTTCAGATCTGTGTGATTTGAAGTCCACAACTTTGATCGCGCCTGTTTCTGTCGTAACAGGATTTTGACTTTCTGCGCGGGTCATCCCTGCGTCTGAAGTTTACAGTTATAGCCGCGTCTGTTCTTCAGTCTCTCTGTTCTAGAATTCTAACCTTCTGGTTTTTACTTCTTGCAGGTAGCCTCAATCGGCCTTTCGCATATTCGTTGGGCCCTTTGGAGAATATATCGGCCAGCGAACTCGTTCGATGGTCGAGCACTGGAGGAGAAGTCAGGGTTCCTGTTTATAGGAGACGAGGATTTACGCGACTGATGACGTCCGTCAAGACCTCATTGGACATGATACACCGGCAATGCCCCCGTGTTCATCATGGTCATAGTGGGTATAGTGGCAGGTATGGTCTCTTGCAGGTCACTTGAAAGAGGATGTCACCTGTAAGGTCTTGGATTCTTCCTTCACTTACCCCAGAAGTGACATCGACAAAAAATTCATGCTCATTGGATGACTTTCTGGTGGTAGAGATGTTCATCAACGAACGGTCATGACCTATACCAGCTGGTCGGGTGGAATCAGAAGGCTTCACTGCATTTCGGCCTCAAGAAACACCATTGTTCTTGGTCAACGATGGACTCCTTTGATGTTTATGTCATGCATCATGATGTAATCAGCATCCGATCGTCACAATAGTGCTCAGCCCTTCTTTGGCGCTTTTCAAAAAATCTTGTATTTAAAGTAGTGAGACTGCTTTAGGGAGTGAGTGCAACCTTTTACTGAGAGAGAGGGACTTCTTTGTACTCCTTTATTGTAACACTCAATCTTATTGTATAAGAGAGCGACTTGTATCACTTTCATGTGCTAGAATATAAATAAAAGTGACACTTTTTTCTTGTCTTCTTCTATTGTCTTGAATTCCTTTTTTGCATTGAAAATCAGATGAATAGAAGTAAAGGATCTTTGACTTGCTAAAAATATGATAATAATCCTAACGATTCAAAGTTTGTAGAAAAATCCTGTTTCAGGAAATTCAACAATGCTGTTAGAAGTGTGATATTAACTTGACAGAAGTAAGATAATTCTCGTGGACCTGCCAATCTATAAATGAGAATGACAAGTGGAATTTGTACCCCCAGGGAGGATGAGTTTTCATCAGAGGTTTGGAATTAACTTTACTAAGACCCAGCTGGGAAATTAGTGAAGACACTGTTAGCGGTGTAATGTTAACCTAACAATGTTTTTTTTTAAGTGGACTAGTTACTCTGTTGACGAGAATAACAAGTGAGACTATACTCGCGGGGAATCTAGGAGGACTTTTTCCGTTAGAGGTATGATATTAACTTAACGGGTTGAATATAGTCTTGCCAGAAGTGTGATGTTAACTCGACAAGGGTGTGAGTCAAAGATATGATATTAACTTAACTCGAGAGTGTTCCAGCTTCATTTGGAAAAACTGAAAGTGTCACTGTCATAGGTGTAATGTTTAACTTGGCAGTGAGGGCAATGCTAGAGGTGTAATTTTGAAATTGGCATTGGTCATCTCGACTTCGACAAGGAAGTCCGAGGGAAAGTCATGGCCATAGGTGTATTGTTGAACTTAGCAATGACCTAGATGCTAGGGGTGTGATGTTAAACTTAGCACGCTCATTTCAGCTTCGATACGGAAGTCTGAGGGAAAATGACTGTCAGAGGTTTAATATTGAACTTGGCAGCAACTTAATCACTGTTAGAAGTGTAATATTAAACTTAACAGTAATTTGTCAGAGGTGTGGTATTAACTTGACAGAAACTGGCTCGTGATGGAAGCAATTTGGGGACCTGTCGTTCTACTGATGAGAATTGACAAGTAGAATTTGAAATGTCAGAGGTGTAATTTTAACTTGACATTGATTGATTTGCGATATAAGTAATTTTGAAGACTTATCATTCTACTGATGAGAATTGATAAGTGAAGTTTAAAGTGTCAGAGGTGTAGTGTTAACTTGACAAATTTGAAGGCTTGCTACTCCATATAGAGTTGAGACAAGTAAGGTTGTACTTACTAGGGAATACTGAGATTTTTCATTGCTAGAGGTATAATGTTAACGTAGCAATGACTGTATTTTGTAGACCTACCATTCTGTGTATGAGAATTGGTAAGAGATTTTGGAGGAGAGAGTGGGACCAAGTCCACTTAGGATTTTTAGCAAACCCTCAGCTATCAACGGATTTGGTGTGCCTTTACCAACTACCATTTGAGTTGGGCTAGCCATGCTATTCCCCTCAGCATGATGAGTTATCGAAGAGTTATGTTGGGCTTAGAAGCCAACATTTTCCTCTGTCCTTAGCCGTCGGAGGCGTCGGACGTTAATGAAGAGAGCAATACTAAAACCCAAGTTTCGCCTTTTGTTTCTTTCTCAATATTTACATCATGCATCATGGTGCAGTCAGTGCCCGATTAGCTTGTCACCGATCTATCATGATGTGACCTAGTAAAGGAAAGAAACTTTTCTTGGATCTAGAGTTTTGATCAGAGGTGTAATATTAACTTGATCAGAGGAAAAGTACTATTTAAGGAAAGTACTTCTTCAAGAATCTGCCGTTGATCGGCATCATGAGTGTATCACCGTTTGAAGTTATGAGGCGATATGCTCCATTTGAGTAGACTAACTCTACTACAAATAGTCCTTCCCATTTGGTCTGAAATTTTCCTTTAGTCTTATGTGTCATCACCATAGGTCTTCTGACGGCTAAGACAAGGTCACCTTTCTTGAAAGTTCGCGCCTTAACTTTCTTGTTGAAGGCTCTGGTAATCCGGGCTTGGTAGAGCTCGATTTGTTGTTGGGCCTGCAGACATTTATCATCTAAGGCTTCCAGTTCTTGGAGTCGCAGTCGATGCTTCTCCTCCTTTGTCATCTCTGCTGTCAAGGCGACGCGTAGAGATGGAATTTGGATTTCTAGTGGAAGCACAGCTTCACACCCATATACCAAAGAAAATGGCGTAGCTTTATGATTGGTCGCTAATGTTGCATATTTAGTATCATATTTCCATACTTATTCTAGAATAAAACTTTGCATTGTCTTAATTAATTTCTTAATTTATTTGCAGGCCCATTCTTTAAGGAGATGAAGAGAAATGAGCCCAAAGCCCACCAAAATTCTGAATTAAATCAGAATTAATTCGCACTCAGTAAATTAGGGCAAAATCAAGAGGTTGAAAATCGGTTGAGAAGAATCCTCTCAGAATCGATCGGTTAAAGCCAAGAATCCAAGGCCATTTCGTCAGAATCTGGGACTCAAACTGAAAAACCAACTCCAGATAAAGTCAGAGGGCGAAACCAGGGCAACCCACCAACAGGGTGTGGCCACCTGGCCACACCCTGGCCGCGGAAACGCGGCCAAAGCCGCGTTTTCACGGCAAGGTTGGGGAGTTAGGGGGAGCGTTTGCTCCCCCGATCTCTGATTGAGGCTAAACCTGCACAAAAAATACGGAATTTTAGAACTTAAGAAAGAAGATGTGCAAGTGCTCAATTCTTCCGCTATAGCAAGTGGCTATGCGGGTCGTGATCCACAAGGAGGGTTTGCGATGGAAGCTTTACGTTTCTTTATTGAAATCTTTAAGAAAACAAAATGATGGTTCTTCTCTGTTTTTAAGTTAACAAAATGGAAAGAAAGTTGTTAAAGTTAGAAAGAAAGTGAGAGATGAAGAAGATGGAAAAAATCAGAAAACGATGAAAAGCGACTATGTACAATGAGTCAAAAAAGAATGAGTTGGAGGAAGTGGTTGGTGATCTAAACTAAGAAAGAAAAGAAAAGAAAGAAAGACACTTACTTACCTTCTTTTTACCAAAAGCTTACCTTGAGTTCTTAGCGACGATTTTACCTTAAAGTGGAGGCATTCAGCGTATAGCCCATAAGATTAGATTTTTGGTCTCTTTCACATTACATCATCAAGACTACTTCAAGTATGAAATGATACAGAGAGACTCACAATTTCATCGTCATGAGCTATCGGTGGCACTCGCAAAGGCAAGGCTCTTTCGATGCTTTTAGACTCACTTGGAAGACAATTTGTACCAAAAGAAGAGTAAAGTAGAAAAGAAGAAGACGAAGAAAACTAAAAAGAAATACATACAAAGAAAGAACAAAGATTTGATTTCATAACAATCAAAGAAAAGAAAGAAAACCTTACACCATTGTCACTATAGCTCCAGCTTCATTCTTGTTCTTCGATGAAAGTCTGATCTCCTCTTATTTACATCAATGAAAATTACAATTACATGAAAAAGAAAAACAAAAACCAAAACTAAGAAATGGAAAACTAGTCTAAATGCTAACTCTGCATTGGCGTCCCATTTTCAGCGCAAGTACAGGCCTTTTATAGGCATAAACCTAACAACCAGGATCCCGGGGAGATCGGGGGAGCAAACGCTCCCCCTAACTCCTCAAGATTGTCGCGGAAACGCGGCTTTTGCCGCGTTTCGAGGCCAGGGTGTGGCCAGGTGGCCACACCCTGTTGGTGGGTCGCGCTGGTTTGGTCTTCTGACTTTATCTGGAGTTGGTTTTTCAGTTTGAGTCTCGTATTCTGACGAAATGGCCTTGGATTCTTGGCTTTAACCGATCGATCCTGAGAGGATTCTTCTCAACCGATTTTCAACCTCTTGATTTTGCCCTGATTTACTGAGTGCGAATTAATTCTGATTTAATTCAGAATTTTGGTGGGCTTTGGGCTCATTTCTCTTCAACTCCTTAAAGATTGGGCATGCAAATAAATCAAACAATTAATTAGGACAATGCAGGCCTTTATTCTATAATAAGTATGGAAATGTGGTATTAAATATGCAACATTAGCGACCAATCACACCCCCATACCTATCTTTTGCTCGTCCTCGAGCAAAACAACTAAACTATACTAAGGATTATTAGACCACTTTCGCAGGTCACGCGATTGCACTGAGCATGTGCAACAAGCCGTTAAACCTCTAGGTTTTCCCTAGAGGACGAGTGTTGTCTCGTGAGGGTTTTCAGCGGATTACACCCACAAAATCCATAAAGAAAGAGAAATAAAGAGTTAGTATTTTCGAAAAGCATTTTGAAAGAGAAAAATATCTGAAATATAATTGTAAGATCTAAGCAATCTATAAGTTATAGGAAAACTGAATTTTTCATTCCTAAACTTAGTCTCTATTCGAAAATTTATTATCAATTAAAGTCAGGAGTCAAATTGTACTTCTCATCTAGTCTATTACTTTACCCTAAGTCATATGCACTCGTGACTGTGAAAATTTTGACTAAGGGTTCATTAACTCTAACTCTTATGCCTTATTTATTTATATATATATATATTTTGGTGGTATTATTCCTTAGTTTAGGCTTTCTAATCTGCCCATGTAACGAGCCTTTAATCGATGACTCCCAAACCAGACGGTCTTAGGGCACCAGGTGAGAAGACACCCTTAGGACTTAAGGACTCGAGCAAACAAGGCCACAAAACTAAGGATTTTATTATATGAACCTCTTTTAGGCGTGAATAATTATGCTTTATTAGGCACAAATACCCAGCTTAATCAGAGTATTTTTCTTTTCAAACTTATCTAATCATCTTTCGCATAAATACTAAGGCTTGCTTAGGCCAAAGCACCTAGCTAGTCAATAATTAGACTTGTTTTTTTTCTTTTTTTTTTCAAACTCATCTAATTATCTTTTGCATAAATACTAAGGCTTTCTTAGGCCAAAGCACCTAGCTAATCAATAATTAGATTTGTGTATATATATATATATTTTTTATAAGGCATAAGAATCTTTGTTTTTGAACCCTAAATGTGTAAGTGTATGAAGTGTGCATATTTCATCAAGGTAAAGATCAAGACTAAATTACTTTGACAAATGATTGGTCACTAATGTTGCATCTTTAATGTTACATTTCCATACTTATTTTAGAATAAAAGCCTGCATTGTCCTAATTAATTGTTTGATTTATTTGCAGGCCCAATCCTTAAGGAGATGAAGAGAAATGAGCCCAAAAGCCCACCAGAATTATGAATTAAATCAGAGTTAATTCGCACACAAAATCAGGGCAAAATCAAGAGGTTAAAACAGGTTGAGAAGAATCCTCTCAGAATCGATCGGTTAAAGCCAAGAATCTAAGGTCATTTCGTCAGAATCCGGAGCTCAAACGACAAAACCAATAAAGGATAAAGCCAGAAGAAACCCCCGGAGAGACCCACCAACAGGGTGTGGCCATCTGGCCACACCCTGGCCGCGGAAACGCGGCTTGGGCCGCGTTTCCGCGGCAATCTTGGGGAGTTAGGGGAGCGTGAACTCCCCCGACCTCCCCGGGATTCTGGTTGTTGGGTTTATGCCTATAAAAGGCCATTATCTGCGCTGAAAAATGGACGCCAATGCAGATTAGGATTTAGCCTAGTTTTAATTCTTTGTAGTTTGGGTTTTTCTTTCTTTTTATGTAACCTGTATGTAAACTTAGGGTAGAAGAAGATTCATGTAAGTAAGAGAGAGGGGCTGATGTTGAGAGTGACACCGACGATGTACCCTACTCCTTTCATTCATTGTCTCAGCAAGTAATAAAGGTAAATGCTTTGTTTGTTTTCTATTCTGCTTTACTTTACATTCGTTTTGCTTTCATCTTCCTCTTCTACTTTACCTTGGTTGTTGTTGTTGAGTGTACAAGTGAATTCCCAAGCATGTATAACTAAGCTACGTGAGAGCCAGTGATAGTTCATGAAGACGTTCTCCTCTTCCAAGCTCCGCATCACTTCGTTCTTCTTATGCTTGACGATATAATGTGCACGGGGACCGAGCTCGAGTTTATGATCTATGCGTTGAACGCCTCCGAAGTAAAGGTAGAACATGCAACGGTTTCCAGGTAAGTCATCACTCAACCTAGGTAAGTATTCCTTCCTTTTCTTTCCTTTCTTTTCTTTCTTTCTTTAGTATAGATCAACACACCTCCTCCAACTCTTTCTTCTCCACTTCATTGTACATAGTCGTTTTTACTGTTTTCTGATTTTCCACCTTCTTCATCTTCCATTTTCTTCTAACTTTAATATAACTTTCTTTTTCATTTTCATAACTAAAAACAGAGAAGAACTTTCGCTTGTTTTCATAACGATTTCAATAAAGAACTGTAAAGCTTCCATCGCAAACCCTCCTTGTGGATCACGACCCGCATTAGCCACTTGCTATAGCGGAAGAATTGAGCACTTGCACATTTTTTATTCTTAAATCTAATATTTTGTATTTTTTGTGCAGGTCTAGCCTCAATCAAATTTTGGCGCCGTTGCCGGGGAGGGTAAAACGGTTTTTATTGAAATCTAAATTTTTATTGCAAATATCTTAAAACTAAACGAATTTTCTTCTCTGTTGTAGGTTATAGGGCAATCAAAGCAGGAAATTGATATTGCAGTGACATACAAGTGGCTTTGGGCCTCTGCTCTAGAAAGCAGAGACCCATTGCCCTATGAATTGCCGCGTTTCCACGGCAAAATCCGCGGATCCGCGGCAATAAAGAGCTGACTACTAACAGATTTTTGCAGGGCTGCCAACTTTGCAATTTCTAGTTTGCTGCAATTATTTATTTTTTATATGCCATCACAAAAACCTGCTAATAATCAACAGTAAAAAGTTTGTTGCAAAAGTTAAAAATTGATTAGACGTTTGCATTTTAGGCACGCGTTCTTTTCAATTCATTTAATTTTTACTGTTGAAGAGTGCTGGAGCAAGGTATGTTTGCATTGCATCTAGAATAGGACTATCTCTTGGTTGATTTATATCGCTTAGAGTGCATCTTATTTATCTTGTACACTTGCACAAAAACTGATTTTAAGGGCACCAACCCAATAACAAGATAAGGTGGGGATTTAATCACCCTTCCTTAGCCCAAAAATCAGAATCCAAGCACTCACTAACCCAAGCCTAACTAAAATTGAGTAGACGTTGGCCCTAGGGACATCTCGGACTCAATTAGGAGATTATCCTAAGGGGGAAAAATGTTGGAATCTAACTCCTGCAAAATCAGTGTCTAGGAAGGGATTGAGGGCCGAAAGCCCGAAGGTTGGTGGTTATTTAATTAAGGAACGTCTTTGACGGAAAACCTCCCACCAACCTTGCCCTGACCTGGCTGATTAGCTTGTGGTTAAAGTCTACATTAGACCTCCCGTGGACAGTCTAACCAGTTAGGAGTCGTCTAGGTCCTAAGTCTACCCTAACTTAGGCTAGAATTTTTTCTTTTTTTTGTTTATTTGTTTGTTTTTCTTTGTTTGTATTCTATTGTGTGATATGGACTATAATAATAATTTTTTCAACTACAATAATAATCCATATTACACACCGACTTCATTTTCGGATATTACCAACCCGGCATATCATAACTTTGACCAACCTAGTGTGCCGGATTGGTCTTATCCGAATCAATATGACCCATACCCCCATCTAATAACTATAATTTCCATAATGATTTCAACTCTTCACCGAGTCAGTGGGGATTCACCTCCCCCGAGCATAATTTCCAATCACCTTGCCCTCCTTCTCCACCCAGTCCACATTATGTTCAAGATTCATACTCAGTTCCACCCGTCCAAAATAAGTCAAAATATTATTTCTATTTTCAAAAAGTTTTTAATAAAAAAGAAAACCTAAGCTATGTTAGACCCCTCCCCCACACCTATCTCATGCATTATCCTCAATGTATGAATTAATGCATAGATGCATGAAAAAGAAGAAAGGGAAGGGGAATGTTACCTTAAGGTGGTGGTTCCGGTGGTGGTCTGATTGGTCCACGAAACGCGGCCCAATCAACTTTTCTTGGGTCTCGGAGGAACCCACCAGAAGTATCTTTAATATAACCCATTAAAAAGATGTATCCATAAAGGATCTTTATTAAATATTTAACCCCATCTAATTTCCATATTTCATAATTGATTTCGGAGTCAAATTTATCAACCACCTCGTCCCAGAATGGAGTATGAAATGATAGAATGATTGACTTGGACTCATGAAGGATAGGACTAATACCGACTCAGGAAGGTGACTTAAATCAAGTAAAGGTTCAAGAGTCGAAATTGGTTCAGGAATTGGGTCCAAGTCAAGAAGTTGAAACTCAAGTCCACATGTATTTTTCAACAATGGAATGCGACCTAATATGGATGATTCCAGTTCAGGAATGATAGGTGGGGGAATCAAAACTGACTCTAGAATATTATTCAAGTTTGGTAATAAAACAGGAGTCAATATTGATTCAGAAAGTTGAACTGGATCACATATGTGAGAATCTAGGTCACATATCTCATTGAGTTCAATATCAAAAAATGGAGAACTTGCCAATTTATCCATGGGATTTTCAAAATTGTAAAGTTGGTCAAGTTCAACATGATCCTCAAAGATGGGTGATTCAATTTCATTATGAATTGGTACAGGATCCAATGTTGACTCCGGGAAAAGATTGAAGTCAGGTGAAGATACCGGAGTCATAATCGGATCAGGAAATAGAATTGAATCACTAAGTTGGGGTTCAGGATCATAATCATTTTCAAGTTCTATTTCAGGAAAAGGAAAACTAGCCAAACTATCAATATCATTTGGAGTTTGGGTAAGTTCACATGGTTGTTCTGAAATGGAATCTTGATTTCCAAAATAACCTGACTCTTCGGCTCCAACAGAATTGGTAGTGACATCAGAACTAGTCCAACGGTGAGAACGTAGAGATTCGACCATCATATCTATGTCACTATTACGAGCGTTTTGAGCCTGAGTCATGGCTTCAAGCATCTTTTCATAATTGATGTGTTCATTGTTTTGATGAAAAGATGAAGAATTGTCTTGGAAGTGGTAGTGAAATTGTGAGTCCATTACATTTTTGGATTTGTGTTTGGACTCACGCATACTCATTTCCATGATTGATGGTTTCCTATTTTGGACGGGTGGAACTGAGTATGAATCTTGAAAATATTGTGGACTAGGTGGAGAAGAAGGACAAGGTGGTTGGAAATTATGCTCGGGGGAGGTGAATCCCCACTGACTCAGTGAAGAGTTGAAATCATTATGAAAATTATAGTTATTAGATGGGGGGTATGACTCGGATAAGACCAATCCGGCACACTAGGTTGGTCAAAGTTATGATATGCCGGGTTGGTAATATCCGAAAATGAAGTCGGTGTGTAATATGGATTATTATTGTAGTTGAAAAAATTATTATTATAGTCCATATCACACAATAGAATACAAACAAAGAAAAACAAACAAATAAACAAACAAAAAAGAAAAAATTCTAGCCTAAATTAGGGTAGACTTAGGACCTAGAGGACTCCTAACTGGTTAGACTGTCCACGGGAGGTCTAATGTAGACTTTAACCACAAGCTAATCAGCCAGGTCAGGGCAAGGTTGGTGGGAGGTTTCCGTCAAAGACGTTCCTTAATAAAATAACCACCAACCTTCGGCTTTCGGCCCTCAATCCCTTTCCTAGACACTGATTTTGCAGGAGTTAGATTCTAACATTTTTCTCCCTTAGGATAATCTCCTAATTGAGTACGAGATGTCCCTAGGGCCAACGTCTACTCAATTTTAGTTAGGCTTGGGTTAGTGAGTGCTTGGAATGTGATTTTTGGCTAAGGAAGGGTGATCAAATCCCCACCTTATCTTGTTAATGGGTTAGTGCCCTTAAGATCAATTTGTGCAAGTGTACAAGATATGTAAGATTCACTCAAAGCGATATAAATCAACCAAGAAGTGAGTCCTATGCTAAATGCAATGCATACGTACCTTGCTCCAGCACTCTTCAACAATAAAAGTAAATGAATTGAAAAGACACGTGCCTAAAATGCAAACGTCTAATCAATTTTTAACTTTTACAACAAACTTTTTATTGTTGATTATTAGCAGATTTTTGTGATGGCATATAAGAAATAAATAATTGCAGCAAACTAGAATTTGCAAAGATAGCAGCCCTGCAAAAACCTGTTAGTAGTCAGCTCTTTATTGCCGCAGATCCGCGGCTTTTGCCGTGGAAACGCGGCAATTCAGAGGGCAATGGGTCTCTGCTTTCTAGAGCAGAGGCCCAATACCACTTGTATGTCACTGCAAACTTATTTTCCTGCTTTGCTTGTCCTGTAACCTGCAACAGAGAAGAAAATTCGTTTAGTTCTAAAAAATTTTCAATAAAAATTCAGATTTCAATAAAAACCGTTTTACCCTCCCCGGCAACGGCGCCAAAATTTGATTGAGGCTAAACCTGCACAAAAAATACGGAATTTTAGAACTTAAGAAAGAAGATGTGCAAGTGCTCAATTCTTCCGCTATAGCAAGTGGCTATGCGGGTCGTGATCCACAAGGAGGGTTTTCGATGGAAGCTTTACGTTTCTTTATTGAAATCTTAAGAAAACAAAACGATGGTTCTTCTCTGTTTTTAAGTTAACAAAATGGAAAAGAAAGTTGTTAAAGTTAGAAAGAAAGTGAGAGATGAAGAAGATGGAAAAAATCAGAAAACGATGAAAAGCGACAATGTACAATGAGTCGAAAAAGAATGAGTTGGAGGAAGTGGTTGGTGATCTAAACTAAGAAAGAAAAGAAAAGAAAGAAAGACACTTACTTACCTTCTTTTTACCAAAAGCTTACCTTAAGTTCTTAGCGACGATTTTGAAAATCACCTAGAGGGGGGGGGTGAATAGGTGATAATGCTAATCAATGCACAATTTAAAAATATGATGCAACAATCGCCCAAAACAAGACTAAGAGTCGAATGCCCCGTGAAGGGTTCTGAACTCCTTCCTCCTGATTCCTCGTAAAATGAGTTGGAGGTGCGCAATGCAACCTTGTTGTATGGGACAAAGATTGACAAGATGAATGGCCACAAGTGAATATAGCAATGACAATCAAAAGCAAGTAGTAATGGCAATGAAAGTAGAGCAAGAACAAGGAAAAGTAAACCAAACGCAAACACTAAGATTTGTTATCGAGGTTCGAGCACCCAGCTCTACTTCCCCGCCTTCCCCAGAAGGATTCCAACCACTTCCACTATCACAAAGATGTCACAAATACACCGGAGTACCCAACTCCACAATCTCAAGTATAAGTTCTCTCTTGGTAGTCAAAAGACCACAAACTTTCTCTTTCAAAATTCTCTTCCCTTACAAAGGTCCTTAGAGAACAAAGAGTAGGAATGAAGCTCTTGTGTGTAAAGAGAAAAGAAAATGAAATCAGAGAATTCTTGAAAACACTTCAGAAAATGAGAGAGAATTTCAGCACAAAAACCAAGAAACCAAGCTCTTTTGAATGCCTTAAACTTTTGAATTTTTCTTGTAATAATTAGGTAATCCAATCTCTCCCCAAACACCCCTATTTATAGGAGAGGGCTAGGGTTTAGAGATAAAACATTTTTAAGGCTAATCAGAATGTATTAAACCCAAAACAAGTCATTTAAACTCACTTAAGTGAGAAAAGGACAAAAATTAAACCTGTTCAGAAACTAGCCGTTACTGTTCAAACGGCTAGTCGGTCGACCGGCCCGGTCGACCGCTAGTACAAAGAAAATGACCGTTGCAGGCTACGGTCGACCGGCCGGTCGACCCAAACAAACAGAGAGTAAAGACTTACAGTCAGGCTTGTCTCGGTCGACCGTCACGGTCGACCGTGAGACATGCACACTGATACGTGCATTTGCCAGAACCTCGGTCGACCCGGGCGGTCGACCGGTGCATCCTGTCACAGGAACGGTCGACCCGGGCGGTCGACCGGTTCAGGTCAAAAGTCAATTTTTCGAAAGAATTTTAAGGAGATAACCATTTTTATCAAAGGATGTTTTAAATAGGAATAAGTATAAAACATAAACATGGACTTATAAACAGAGGATTTTGTATCAAACTATTTTTGTACAATTTATATGAAATAAACTTAGAAATAGGATGTGCGCAAAACGTGTGTGTTAGAGCTTCAAACCTATTCACTATTCTTTAACAAAAACTCTAAACTAAAAACAATCTAATAAATTATCTTGAGCAATCTTGAAGTCTTGAGCCATGCAATGCCTTGTTAGTGCCTTCTCTTCTATGTTCCTTCCTTGATGTGTAATATGCCTTCTTTGCTTCAAGAACCTAGAATTTCTTGCAATAGCTAAGCAATGGCCTCCAAACTATGGTACAAACCTGAAACTTATCTCAACAAACTAATTAGTACCATATAGCTCCTATTTGGTTTGTTATCATCAAAACCATAAACAAATGGAGAGTGTAACCTTATGGGCCAACAATCTCCTCCTTTTTGATGATGACAAAACAAATAGGCTATAAGCAAAATATATAGGGAGGAGTAAGCTCCCCCTCAAATTATGCTATGCCAAAACACTTAAACTTAAAAACAAGAAATCATGAAAACTAATTAAATCATGAAAACTAATTAAACATATATAAACTCATATGGAACCAAAACCATATGAACTCATATTTCTATCTCATAAAAACTCATTCTCCCCCTTTTTGTCATACATCAAAAAGGGTTACGAAACATTTTTATTCAATAACACAAACATTAAGCTCACCACAAATGAAAGAAAATCTAGCAAAATCAAATGGTTTAGTGAAAATATTTGCTAGTTGCAAATTCGTGAAACATAATCAATATCTATATCTCCTTTCTCAAAATGATCTCTAAGAAAGTGATATCTAATCTCAATGTGCTTGGTCTTACTATGTTGATTTGCATTCTTTGTCATATGTATAGTACTAGTATTATCACAAAATATTTTTATATGGTCAAAATGCAAATCATAATCAAGGAGAGTATGTTTCATCCAAAGGACTTGTGCACAACAAGCCCCTGCGGCAACATACTCCGCCTCGGCGGTTGAGAGAGCTACGGAATTTTGTTTCTTAGAGGACCATGAAACAAGACAATTACCAAGAAATTGACATGTCCCACTAGTACTCTTTCTATCTACTCTACAACCCGCATAGTCGGCATCCGAATAACTCGTCATTGAGAAATCTCCGGTTTTCGGATACCATAGACCCATTCCAATCGTTCCCTTAATATAACGAATAATGCGTTTTACCGCAATAAGATGAGACTCTTTGGGACACGATTGAAATCTAGCACAAAGACACACACTAAACATGATATCCGGCCTACTTGCCGTCAAATACAAAAGACTACCTATCATGCTTCTAAACAATTTAATATCAATATTTTTACCTTGGTCATCCTTATCAAGCTTGGTTGTAGTTGCCATGGGAGTGTTGCAAACCTTTGAGTCTTCAAGTCCAAACCTCTTTACGAGTTCCTTTGCGTATTTGGCTTGACATATGAAGTTCCCATCTTGCAATTGCTTGATTTGGAGTCCAAGAAAGAAATTAAGCTCACCCATTGAAGACATTTCAAACTCACATTGCATAACCTTTTCAAATTCCTTGCATAAAAACTCATTAGTAGAACCAAAAATTATATCATCAACAAAATTTGCACAATTAAAATGTCATTATCAACATGCTTAGTGAATAGTGTTGTATCTACTTTGCCTTTAATAAATCATTTGAAATGAGAAAACTAGAAAGCCTTTCATACCAAGCTCTTGGAGCTTGTTTCAATCCATACAAAGCTTTATCAAGTTTAAAAACAAAATCGGGATGAACATGATCAACAAAACCGGGAGGTTGAGCAACATAAACTTCTTCATTTATAAAACCATTCAAAAATGCACTTTTCACATCCATTTGAAAAAGTTTAAAATTTTTGAAAGATGCAAAAGGTAGTGTCATCCGTATGGCTTCAAGCCGTGCTACGGGTGCAAAGGTCTCCTCAAATTCAATTCCCTCAACTTGAGTGTAACCTTGGACCACTAACCTAGCTTTATTCCTAATCACATTTCCGGACTCATCCATCTTGTTTCTAAAGATCCACTTAGTACCAATTATTGGTCTATCGTGGGGCCTAGGAACAAGGTGCCAAACTTGGTTGCGCTCAAATTGATTGAGTTCCTCTTGCATGGCTAGCAACCAATATGAGTCCGCCTCGGCTTCGAGGATGCTTTTGAGTTCAAAATGAGAAATGAAAGCAAAGTTACCACATAGGTAATGGAGTTTGGAGCGAGTTGTTACCCCTTTAGATGCATCACCTAAGATGAGCTCCTTGGGATGATTTGTAGCGTATCTCCAAGCTTTAGGAAGCGGTTGAGAGCTTTCCTCTTTATCCTCTTGAACATCACCAATTGATTCTTGCTTATCTTCTTTAGCGGGTGAGTCCTTCAAGGATAGTCTCTCCATGTCTTCACCTAATGGTTCAATCTCTACAACATTCTCAACAACCACATTAGATTCTTCAAATTTAACATGCATGGATTCTTCAATGGTAAGTGAAGATCTATTGAATATTCTATAAGCTTTACTAGTTGTAGAATATCCAACAAAGATTGCTTCATAAGCCTTAGCATCAAATTTACCCAAGTTATCTTTAGTGTTCAAAACAAAACACTTGCATCCAAAAACTTTGAAATATGCAACATTAGGTTTTCTAGAATGATACATTTCAAAAGATGTTTTGGAAGAATTTTTACACAAATAAATACGATTTGATATATAGCATGCGGTGTTTACGGCCTCGGCCCATAGATATTGAGGGAGGTCATACTCACTTTTCATTGTCCTAGCCATCTCTTGAAGTGTTCTATTTTTCCTTTCTACAACTCCATTTTGTTGTGGAGTTCTAGGACAAGACATTTCATTCTTAATTCCCTTTTCATCACAATAAGTCATGAAGAGTTGGTTAACAAACTCACCACCTCTATCACTTCTTATTTTCATAATCGAAAAACCTTTTTCTTTTTCAACTCTTTTTCGAAAATTCTTAAATGAGAAAAAGTTTGATCTTTGTGTTCCAAGAAGAAAACCCAAGTGAAACGGGAAAAATCATCAACCAAAACATATGCATATCTACTACCATTTAAACTCTTAGTTTTAGTAGGTCCAAAAAGATCCATATGAATTAATTCTAAAGGCCTAGTTGACATGATATCCTTGATTGGTTTGAAGGAAGACTTGGTTTGTTTCCCAAGTTGGCACGCACCACAAATGCGGTCTTTCTCAAACTTCAAGCAAGGTATACCCTTCACCAATTCCTTTGAATTATCCTAGAAAGATGGTCAAAAGATGCATGTCCTAATCTTCTATGCCAAAGCCAAGAATTTTCATCAAAAGCATTCAAGCATTTAGTAGAACATTCCACATTAAGCATGTCAATGATATAAACATTATCAGCACGAAAACCGGTGAGAATACAATCATTTGTTTTAACATCAAAAATCTTGCAAGAAGAGTCATCAAAAACAACTTTAAGTCCACGATTACAAAATTGACTAATGCTAAGCAAATTATGTTTCAAACCATCAACAAGTACAACATTTTCTATAGTAGGAGATGAACCAATTTGAATGTTACCTATACCGATGATAGTCCCTTTGGAGTCATCCCCGAAGGTGACGGAGCCACCTTCCTCGTACCTTGATAGGGTTGTAAAGTTATTGATGTCCCACGTCATGTGTCTTGAACAACCACTATCAAGGTACCACCGCTCCCTACGTCTTGGAGCCTTGGTGTGTACCTACATCAAATAATTTAGGACTTGATTTTGGTACCCACATTTTCTTGGGTCCTAAAGGGTTAGTTTCATTAACCCAAACAAGATTATTTGATCTATTAACTTGGTCATAACAAATTTAGCTAAATGCCCATTTTTACCACAATATGTGCATCTATATACTCTATCATATTTAAAAGCATAGTGAGTGTGTGATTTGTGAGCATGGGAATTGTGAGCATGAAAAGATTTAGCATGAGAAGTGTTATGTGTAGTGTTAGCATTAGTAGACTTAACATGTGAATCTTTAGCATGAGAGGTGTGCTTTTTAGAAAATTTTTCTTCAAGTTTCTTAGTGTTAAAAGCACAATCTTTCAAAACTTTTTCAAAATCAACCATTTTAGATTTTAAAGAAGAAATTTCTTTTTCATCAACAATAGGAGATTTTCCCTTACAAGAAACCTTGTAGGCATTAAACTCATTTTGAATGGAAATAAGATTAGAAGAAATATCATCCTTTTCTTTAGAAACCATAGCAAGTTGATTTTTGAGAAAAGCAACTTCTTTTTGCAATTTAAAACATTCAATCTTCTTATTATCATAAGTTTCGGAAAGTTCAACAAAAGCATGAACAAGAACTTCCTTACTTAATTCATCATCTTCATCATCAAGAGGTTGAGGGGTTACCTTTGGTGTGTTTGCCATGAAACACATATTCGCTATATCCGCCTCTTCCTCGGACTCACTTTCCGAATCCCAAGTTGCCTTGTACGCCTTCTTTTCTTCCAATTTCTTTGGCTTGAAGGAGGAGGTCATCTTCTTCTTGAACTCCGGGCAATCCGCCATGATGTGTCCGGGTCTTCGGCAATTATAGCATATAATTCTCCTCTCCTCTTTGCCTTCGATTTTTCTTCGGAAGTTGAGCTTGTTCCTCCGGTACATCCTCTTCACATTGCGAACTAGTAGTGAAAGCTCCTCATCTTCTTCTTCATCTTCTTCATCATCCTCAAGAGTGGATGAAGACTTGAAGGCTATGGACTTCTTCTTTAGTGGAGCGGCCTCTTCTCTTGCTTTCTTTCCATCTCATGGGTCTTTAAGTTCCCAATGAGACTAATTAGGTTCATCTCATCCTTGTCGTTCAATTCTTTCAAGGTGGTGGCCTTGATCTCCCATGATGTAGGAAGAGCCCGAATCACTTTTCGCACCTTTTGGTCGTTGGAGATGTCATCACCTAAAGAAGAAAGAGCATTGGTGATTTTAGTAAATCGGGTAATCATACAATCAATAGATTCTTCATCAAGCATTTTAAAAGATTCATATTGGGACCTCAAGAGATATATCTTAGCTCTCTTGACTTGTGAAGTCCCTTCGTGCGTGACTAACAAGTGTTGCCAAATCTCATAGGCGGATTGGCAATGAATTACCCATGTAAGGTCATCCTCATTCAAGGCGGTTAAGAGGGAATTTTGGGCCTTGGAGTTAGCCTCGTATTCTCTAAAGTTGAAGTCGGTCCACGTGCTCTCATCACTATCGGGTGCTACATAGGGTTCGGTCAAGGATTTAGCCACTAAGCTACCCAAAGATTGCAAGAATATAGTCATCCTAACCTTCCAAATAGGGAAATTAAGTCCATCAAATTTAGGAGGGGTTTTGATGTTATCGGCCATGTTTACTAGTGATGAATGAATGAATGAAAATGTTGATTAGCAAATTTTAAGGATCTCTCTATGGATGTTAAGCCAAACCTAGAGTCCAAGCTCTGATACCAATTGAAAATCACCTAGAGGGGGGGTGAATAGGTGATAATGCTAATCAATGCACAATTTAAAAATATGATGCAACAATCGCCCAAAACAAGCCTAAGAGCCGAATGCTCTGTGAAGGGTTCTGAACTCCTTCCTCCTGATTCCTCGTAAAATGAGTTGGAGGTGCGCAATGCAACCTTGTTGTATGGGACAAAGATTGGCAAGATGAATGGCCACAAGTGAATATAGCAATGACAATCAAAAGCAAGTAGTAATGGCAATGAAAGTAGAGCAAGAACAAGGAAAAGTAAACCAAACGAAAACACCAAGATTTGTTATCGAGGTTCGAGCACCCAGCTCTACTTTCCCGCCTTCCCCAGAAGGATTCCAACCACTTCCACTATCACAAAGATGTCACAAATACACCGGAGTACCCAACTCCACAATCTCAAGTACAAGTTCTCTCTTGGTAGTCAAAAGACCACAAACTTTCTCTTTCAAAATTCTCTTCCCTTACAAAGGTCCTTAGAGAACAATGAGTAGGAATGAAGCTCTTGTGTGTAAAGAGAAAAGAAAATAAATCAGAGAATTCTTGAAAACACTTCAGAAAATGAGAGAGAATTTCAGCACAAAAACCAAGAAACCAAGCTCTTTTGAATGCCTTAAACTTTTGAATTTTTCTTGTAATAATTAGGTAATCCAATCTCTCCCCAAACACCCCTATTTATAGGAGAGGGCTAGGGTTTAGAGATAAAACATTTTTAAGGCTAATCAGAATGTATTAAACCCAAAACAAGTCATTTAAACTCACTTAAGTGAGAAAAGGACAAAAATTAAACCTGTTCAGAAACTAGCCGTTACTGTTCAAACGGCTAGTCCGGTCGACCGGCCCGGTCGACCGCTAGTACAAAGAAATGACCGTTGCAGGCTACGGTCGACCGGCCCGGTCGACCCAAACAAACAGAGAGTAAAGACTTACAGTCAGGCTTGTCTCGGTCGACCGTCACGGTCGACCATGAGACATGCACACTGATACGTGCATTTGCCAGAACCTCGGTCGACCCGGGCGGTCGACCGCTGCAGCTGTCACAGGAACGGTCGACCCGGGCGGTCGACCGGTTCAGGTCAAAAGTCAATTTTTCGAAGGAATTTTAAGGAGATAACAATTTTTATCAAAGGATGTTTTAAATAGGAATAAGTATAAAACATAAACATGGATTTATAAACAGAGGATTTTGTATCAAACTATTTTTGTACAATTTATATGAAATAAACTTAGAAATAGGATGTGCGCAAAACGTGTGTGTTAGAGCTTCAAACCTATTCACTATTCTTTAACAAAAACTCTAAACTAAAAACAATCTATAAATTATCTTGAGCAATCTTGAAGTCTTGAGCCATGCAATGCCTTGCTAGTGCCTTCTCTTCTATGTTCCTTCCTTGATGTGTAATATGCCTTCTTTGCTTCAAGAACCTAGAATTTCTTGCAATAGCTAAGCAATGGCCTCCAAACTATGGTACAAACCTGAAACTTATCTCAACAAACTAATTAGTACATATAGCTCCTATTTGGTTTGTTATCATCAAAACCATAAACAAATGGAGAGTGTAACCTTATGGGCCAACAATCTCCTCCTTTTTGATGATGACAAAACAAATAGGCTATAAGCAAAAATATATAGGGAGGAGTAAGCTCCCCCTCAAATTATGCTATGCCAAAACACTTAAACTTAAAAACAAGAAATCATGAAACTAATTAAATCATGAAAACTAATTAAACATATATAAACTCATATGGAACCAAAACCATATGAACTCATATTTCTATCTCATAAAAACTCATTCTCCCCCTTTTTGTCATACATCAAAAAGGGTTACGAAAACATTTTTATTCAATAACTCAAACATTAAGCTCACCACAAATGAAAGAAAATCTAGCAAAATCAAATGGTTTAGTGAAAATATCGGCTAGTTGCAAATCCGTAGAAACATAATCAATATCTATATCTCCTTTCTCAAAATGATCTCTAAGAAAGTGATATCTAATCTCAATGTGCTTGGTCTTACTATGTTGATTTGCATTCTTTGTCATATGTATAGTACTAGTATTATCACAAATATTTTTATATGGTCAAAATGCAAATCATAATCAAGGAGAGTATGTTTCATCCAAAGGACTTGTGCACAACAAGCCCCTGCGGCAACATACTCCGCCTCGGCGGTTGAGAGAGCTACGGAATTTTGTTTCTTAGAGGACCATGAAACAAGACAATTACCAAGAAATTGACATGTCCCACTAGTACTCTTTCTATCTACTCTACAACCCGCATAGTCGGCATCCGAATAACTCGTCATTGAGAAATCTCCGGTTTTCGGATACCATAGACCCATTCCAATCGTTCCCTTAATATAACGAATAATGCGTTTTACCGCAATAAGATGAGACTCTTTGGGACACGATTGAAATCTAGCACAAAGACACACACTAAACATGATATCCGGCCTACTTGCCGTCAAATACAAAAGACTACCTATCATGCTTCTAAACAATTTAATATCAATATTTTTACCTTGGTCATCCTTATCAAGCTTGGTTGTAGTTGCCATGGGAGTGTTGCAAACCTTTGAGTCTTCAAGTCCAAACCTCTTTACGAGTTCCTTTGCGTATTTGGCTTGACATATGAAGTTCCCATCTTGCAATTGCTTGATTTGGAGTCCAAGAAAGAAATTAAGCTCACCCATTGAAGACATTTCAAACTCACATTGCATAACCTTTTCAAATTCCTTGCATAAAAACTCATTAGTAGAACCAAAAATTATATCATCAACATAAATTTGCACAATTAAAATGTCATTATCAACATGCTTAGTGAATAGTGTTGTATCTACTTTGCCTTTAATAAAATCATTTGAAATGAGAAAACTAGAAAGCCTTTCATACCAAGCTCTTGGAGCTTGTTTCAATCCATACAAAGCTTTATCAAGTTTAAAACAAAATCGGGATGAACATGATCAACAAAACCGGGAGGTTGAGCAACATAAACTTCTTCATTTATAAAACCATTCAAAAATGCACTTTTCACATCCATTTGAAAAAGTTTAAAATTTTGAAAGATGCAAAAGGTAGTGTCATCCGTATGGCTTCAAGCCGTGCTACGGGTGCAAAGGTCTCCTCAAATTCAATTCCCTCAACTTGAGTGTAACCTTGGACCACTAACCTAGCCTTATTCCTAATCACATTTTCGGACTCATCCATCTTGTTTCTAAAGATCCACTTAGTACCAATTATTGGTCTATCGTGGGGCCTAGGAACAAGGTGCCAAACTTGGTTGCGCTCAAATTGATTGAGTTCCTCTTGCATGGCTAGCAACCAATATGAGTCCGCCTCGGCTTCGAGGATGCTTTTGAGTTCAAAATGAGAAATGAAAGCAAAGTTACCACATAGGTCATGGAGTTTGGAGCGAGTTGTTACCCCTTTAGATGCATCACCTAAGATGAGCTCCTTGGATGATTTGTAGCGTATCTCCAAGCTTTAGGAAGCGGTTGAGAGCTTTCCTCTTTATCCTCTTGAACATCACCAATTGATTCTTGCTTATCTTCTTTAGCGGGTGAGTCCTTCAAGGATAGTCTCTCCATATTTTCACCTAATGGTTCAATCTCTACAACATTCTCAACAACCACATTAGATTCTTCAAATTTAACATGCATGGATTCTTCAATGGTAAGTGAAGATCTATTGAATATTCTATAAGCTTTACTAGTTGTAGAATATCCAACAAAGATTGCTTCATAAGCCTTAGCATCAAATTTACCCAAGTTATCTTTAGTGTTCAAAACAAAACACTTGCATCCAAAAACTTTGAAATATGCAACATTAGGTTTTCTAGAATGATACATTTCAAAAGATGTTTTGGAAGAATTTTTACACAAATAAATACGATTTGATATATAGCATGCGGTGTTTACGGCCTCGGCCCATAGATATTGAGGGAGGTCATACTCACTTATCATTGTCCTAGCCATCTCTTGAAGTGTTCTATTTTTCCTTTCTACAACTCCATTTTGTTGTGGAGTTCTAGGACAAGACATTTCATTCTTAATTCCCTTTTCATCACAATAAGTCATGAAGAGTTGGTTAACAAACTCACCACCTCTATCACTTCTTATTTTCAAAATCGAAAAACCTTTTTCTTTTTCAACTCTTTTTCGAAAATTCTTAAAATGAGAAAAAGTTTGATCTTTGTGTTCCAAGAAGAAAACCCAAGTGAAACGGGAAAAATCATCAACCAAAACATATGCATATCTACTACCATTTAAACTCTTAGTTTTAGTAGGTCCAAAAGATCCATATGAATTAATTCTAAAGGCCTAGTTGACATGATATTCTTGATTGGTTTGAAGGAAGACTTGGTTTGTTTCCCAAGTTGGCACGCACCACAAATGCGGTCTTTCTCAAACTTCAAGCAAGGTATACCCTTCACCAATTCCTTTGAATTAATCCTAGAAAGATGGTCAAAAGATGCATGTCCTAATCTTCTATGCCAAAGCCAAGAATTTTCATCAAAAGCATTCAAGCATTTAGTAGAACATTCCACATTAAGCATGTCAATGATATAAACATTATCATCACGAAAACCGGTGAGAATACAATCATTTGTTTTAAATCAAAAATCTTGCAAGAAGAGTCATCAAAAACAACTTTAAGTCCACGATTACAAAATTGACTAATGCTAAGCAAATTATGTTTCAAACCATCAACAAGTACAACATTTTCTATAGTAGGAGATGAACCAATTTGAATGTTACCTATACCGATGATAGTCCCTTTGGAGTCATCCCCGAAGGTGACGGAGCCACCTTCCTCGTACCTTGATAGGGTTGTAAAGTTATTGATGTCCCACGTCATGTGTCTTGAACAACCACTATCAAGGTACCACCGCTCCCTACATCTTGGAGCCTTGGTGTGTACCTACATCAAATAATTTAGGACTTGATTTTGGTACCCACATTTTCTTGGGTCCTAAAGGGTTAGTTTCATTAACCCAAACAAGATTATTTGATCTATTAACTTGGTCATAACAAAATTTAGCTAAATGCCCATTTTTACCACAATATGTGCATCTATATACTCTACCATATTTAAAAGCATAGTGAGTGTGTGATTTGTGAGCATGGGAATTGTGAGCATGAAAAGATTTAGCATGAGAAGTGTTATGTGTAGTGTTAGCATTAGTAGACTTAACATGTGAATCTTTAGCATGAGAGGTGTGCTTTTTAGAAAATTTTTCTTCAAGTTTCTTAGTGTTAAAAGCACAATCTTTCAAAACTTTTTCAAAATCAACCATTTTAGATTTTAAAGAAGAAATTTCTTTTTCATCAACAATAGGAGATTTTCCCTTACAAGAAACCTTGTAGGCATTAAACTCATTTTGAATGGAAATAAGATTAGAAGAAATATCATCCTTTTCTTTAGAAACCATAGCAAGTTGATTTTTGAGAAAAGCAACTTCTTTTTGCAATTTAAGACATTCAATCTTCTTATTATCATAAGTTTCGGAAAGTTCAACAAAAGCATGAACAAGAACTTCCTTACTTAATTCATCATCTTCATCATCAAGAGGTTGAGGGGTTACCTTTGGTGTGTTTGCCATGAAACACATATTCGCTATATCCGCCTCTTCCTCGGACTCGCTTTTCGAATCCCAAGTTGCCTTGTACGCCTTCTTTTCTTCCAATTTCTTTGGCTTGAAGGAGGAGGTCATCTTCTTCTTGAACTCCGGGCAATCCGCCATGATGTGTCCGAGTCTTCGGCAATTATAGCATATAATTCTCCTCTCCTCTTTGCCTTCGATTTTTCTTCGGAAGTTGAGCTTGTTCCTCCGGTACATCCTCTTCACATTGCGAACTAGTAGTGAAAGCTCCTCATCTTCTTCTTCATCTTCTTCATCGTCCTCAAGAGTGGATGAAGACTTGAAGGCTATGGACTTCTTCTTTAGTGGAGCGGCCTCTTCTCTTGCTTTCTTTTCCATCTCATGGGTCTTTAAGTTCCCAATGAGACTAATTAGGTCCATCTCATCCTTGTCGTTCAATTCTTTCAAGGTGGTGGCCTTGATCTCCCATGATGTAGGAAGAGCCCGAATCACTTTTCGCACCTTTTGGTCGTTGGAGATGTCATCACCTAAAGAAGAAAGAGCATTGGTGATTTTAGTAAATCGGGTAATCATACAATCAATAGATTCTTCATCAAGCATTTTAAAAGATTCATATTGGGACCTCAAGAGATATATCTTAGCTCTCTTGACTTGTGAAGTCCCTCGTGCGTGAGTAACAAGTGTTGCCAAATCTCATAGGCGGATTGGCAATGAATTACCCGTGTAAGGTCATCCTCATTCAAGGCGGTTAAGAGGGAATTTTGGGCCTTGGAGTTAGCCTCTTATTCTCTAAAGTTGAAGTCGGTCCATGTGCTCTCATCACTATCGGGTGCTACATAGGGTTCGGTCAAGGATTTAGCCACTAAGCTACCCAAAGATTGCAAGAATATAGTCATCCTAACCTTCCAAATAGGGAAATTAAGTCCATCAAATTTAGGAGGGGTTTTGATGTTATCGGCCATGTTTACTAGTGATGAATGAATGAATGAAAATGTTGATTAGCAAATTTTAAGGATCTCTCTATGGATGTTAAGCCAAACTTAGAGTCCAAGCTCGGATACCATTGAAAATCACCTAGAGGGGGGTGAATAGGTGATAATGCTAATCAATGCACAATTTAAAAATATGATGCAACAATCGCCCAAACAAGACTAAGAGCCGAATGCCCCGTGAAGGGTTCTGAACTCCTTCCTCCTGATTCCTCGTAAATGAGTTGAAGGTGCGCAATGCAACCTTGTTGTATGGGACAAAGATTGACAAGATGAATGGCCACAAGTGAATATAGCAATGACAATCAAAAGCAAGTAGTAATGGCAATGAAAGTAGAGCAAGAACAAGGAAAAGTAAACCAAACGCAAACACCAAGATTTGTTATCGAGGTTCGAGCACCCAGCTCTACTTTCCCGCCTTCCCCAGAAGGATTCCAACCACTTCCACTATCACAAAGATGTCACAAATACACCGGAGTACCCAACTCCACAATCTCAAGTACAAGTTCTCTCTTGGTAGTCAAAAGACCACAAACTTTCTCTTTCAAAATTCTCTTCCCTTACAAAGGTCCTTAGAGAACAATGAGTAGGAATGAAGCTCTTGTGTGTAAAGAGAAAAGAAAATGAAATCAGAGAATTCTTGAAAACACTTCAGAAAATGAGAGAGAATTTCAGCACAAAAACCAAGAAACCAAGCTCTTTTGAATGCCTTAAACTTTTGAATTTTTCTTGTAATAATTAGGTAATCCAATCTCTCCCCAAACACCCCTATTTATAGGAGAGGGCTAGGGTTTAGAGATAAAACATTTTTAAGGCTAATCAGAATGTATTAAACCCAAACAAGTCATTTAAACTCACTTAAGTGAGAAAAGGACAAAAATTAAACCTGTTCAGAAACTAGCCGTTACTGTTCAAACGGCTAGTCCGGTCGACCGGCCCGGTCGACCGCTAGTACAAAGAAAATTACCGTTGCAGGCTACAGTCGACCGGCCCGGTCGACCCAAACAAACAGAGAGTAAAGACTTACAGTCAGGCTTGTCTCGGTCGACCGTCACGGTCGACCGTGAGACATGCACACTGATACGTGCATTTGCCAGAACCTCGGTCGACCCGGCGGTCGACCGGTGCAGCCTGTCACAGGAACGGTCGACCCGGGCGGTCGACCGGTTCAGGTCAAAAGTCAATTTTTCGAAAGAATTTTAAGGAGATAACCATTTTTATCAAAGGATGTTTTAAATAGGAATAAGTATAAAACATAAACATGGATTTATAAACAGAGGATTTTGTATCAAACTATTTTTGTACAATTTATATGAAATAAACTTAGAAATAGGATGTGCGCAAAAACGTGTGTGTTAGAGCTTCAAACCTATTCACTATTCTTTAACAAAAACTCTAAACTAAAAATAATCTAATAAATTATCTTGAGCAATCTTGAAGTCTTGAGCCATGCAATGCCTTGCTAGTGCCTTCTCTTCTATGTTCCTTCCTTGATGTGTAATATGCCTTCTTTGCTTCAAGAACCTAGAATTTCTTGCAATAGCTAAGCAATGGCCTCCAAACTATGGTACAAACCTGAAACTTATCTCAACAAACTAATTAGTACCATATAGCTTCTATTTGGTTTGTTATCATCAAAACCATAAACAAATGGAGAGTGTAACCTTATGGGCCAACAGATTTTACCTTGAAGTGGAGGCATTCAGCGCATAGCCCATAAGATTAGATTTTTGGTCTCTTCCCATTACATCATCAAGACTACTTCAAGTATGAAATGATACAGAGAGACTCACAATTCCATCGTCATGAGCTATCGGTGGCACTCGCAAAGGCAAGGCTCTTTCGATGCTTTTAGACTCACTTGGAAGACAATTTGTACCAAAAGAAGAGTAAAGTAGAAAAGAAGAAGACGAGGAAAACTAAAAAGAAATACATACAAAGAAAGAACAAAGATTTGATTTCATAACAATCAAAGAAAAGAAAGAAAACCTTACACCATTGTCACTATAGCTCCAGCTTCATTCTTGTTCTTCGATGAAAGTCTGATCTCCTCTTATTTACATCAATGAAAATTACAATTACATGAAAAAGAAAAACAAAAACCTAAACTAAGAAATGGAAAACTAGTCTAAATCCTAACTCTGCATTGGCGTCCCATTTTCAGCGCAAGTACAGGCCTTTTATAGGCATAAACCCAACAATCCGGATCCCGGGGAGATCGGGGGAGCAAACGCTCCCCCTAACTCCCCAAGATTGCCGCGGAAACGCGGCTTTTGCCGCGTTTCCGTGGCCAGGGTGTGGCCAGGTGGCCACACCCTGTTGGTGGGTCGCGCTGGTTTGGTCTTCTGACTTTATCTGGAGTTGGTTTTTCAGTTTGAGTCTCGTATTTTGACGAAATGGCCTTGGATTCTTGGCTTTAACCGATCAATCCTGAGAGGATTCTTCTCAACCAGTTTTCAACCTCTGATTTTGCCCTGATTTACTGAGTGCGAATTAATTCTGATTTAATTCAGAATTTTGGTGGGCTTTGGGCTCATTTCTCTTCAACTCCTTAAAGATTGGGCCTGCAAATAAATCAAACAATTAATTAGGACAATGCAGGCTTTTATTCTATAATAAGTATGGAAATATGGTATTAAATATGCAACATTAGCGACCAATCAATCTCCCCGGGATCCTGCACACTGGGTTTTTTGCCTATAAAAGGCCATTCTTTGTGCTGAAAATGGACGACCATGCAGAGATAGGATTTAGCCTAGTTTTCATTTGTAGTTTAGGTTTTTCTTTTCTTTATGATGTAATTGTAATGTGTATGTAAGCTTAGGATTAGATGATGATTCATGTAAGTAAGAGAGAGAGGCATATGTTGAGAGTGATACCGATGTACCCTCCTCCTTTCTTCCATCGTTTCAAGCAATAAAAGGTAACATTTTTTATGTTCTTCTTTACTTTCATTTTCTTTTGTTTTCGTCTTCCTCTTCTACATTACCTCGTTTGTTTTTGTTGAGTTTACAAGTGAATTCCAAAGCACAAGTATAACGATGTTATGTGAGTGCCAACGATAGTTCATGAAGACGTTCTCCTCCTCAAGACGTATCACTTCATGCTTGTGCGAGACTTGATGATATAATGCGAACGGGGACTGAGCTCGGGCTTATGATCTATGCGTTGAACGCCTCCTAAACAAAGGTAGAACATGCAAGGTTTCCAGGTAAGTCATCACTCAAATTAGGTAAGTATTTCTTCACTCTTCTTTCTTTCTTTTCTTTTATTTCTTTAGTATAGATCACCACCTCTTCCAAATCGTTTTCACTCTTTTTTCCAATTCATTTGTATATAGTCATTCTCCGATTTTCTCCACCTTCTTCATCTATCATTTTCTTTCTAACTTTAACATAACTCTTTTCTTATTTTTTTAACTTAAAAACAAAGAAGAATCTTCGTTTTGTTTTCATAACGATTTCAATAAAGAACGTAAACGCTTCTATCGCAAAACCCTCCTTGTGGATCACGACCCGCATAGCCACTTGCTATAGTGGTAAGAATTGAGCACTTGCACATCTTCATTCTAAATCTGAAATTCTTTATTTTGTGTGCAGGTTTAGCCTCAATCAAATTTTTGGCGCCGTTGCCGGGGAGGGTAACGTTTTTATTGAAATCTGATTTTTTTTGAAATTTTTTTAGAACTAAACGAATTTTCTTCTCTGTTGCAGGTTAAGGGCAAGCAAAATAGGAAATTAAAGTTGCAGTAACATATAAGTGGCCTTGGGCCTCTGCTCTAGAAAGCAGAGACCAAGTGCCCTCTGCTTTGCCGCGTTTTCGCGGCCAAAGCCGCGGATCCGCGGCAAAAAGGAGTGGACTACTAACGTTCTTTTTGCAGGGCTGCTTGCTTTGCAAATTATAGTTTTTTGCAACTTTACTTTTTCTTATATGCCATCACATAAGCCTGCTAATAATCAACAGTAAAACATTCGTTGAAAAGATAAAAAATTGATTAGACGTTTGCATTTTAGGCACGTGTCTTTTCAATTCATTTATTTTTACTGTTGAAGAGTGCTGGAGCAAGGTACGTATACATTGCATTTAGCATAGGGCTCACTTCTTGGTTGATTTATATCGCTTTGATTGAATCTTATTTATCTTGTACACTTGCACAAATTGATTTTAAGGGCACCACCCATTAACAAGATAAGGTGGGGATTTAATCACCCTTCCTTAGCCCAAAAATCAGATTCCAAGCACTCATTAACCCAAGCCTAACTAAAAATGAGTAGACGTTGGCCCTAGGGACATCTCGGACTCAATTAGGAGATTATCCTAAGGGGGAAAGGTGTTAGAATTTGACTTCTGCCAAATCAGTGTCTAGGAAAGGGATTGAGGGCCGAAAGCCCGAAGGTTGGTGGTTATTTAATTAAGGAACGTCTTTGACGGAAAACCTCCCACCAACCTTGCCCTGACCTGGCTGATTAGCTTGTGGTCAAAGTCTGCATTAAACCTCCCGTGGACAGTCTAATCAATTAGGAGTCGTCTAGGTCATAGATCTACCCTAACTTAGTTTAGAATTTTTCCTTTTTGTTCCCTTATTTGTTTTTTTTCTTTCTTTTTGTTTGTATTCCATTGTGTGATATGACTTATAATAATTTTTCCAACTTCAATAATAATCCATATTACACACCGACTTCATTTTTGGATATTACCAACCCTGCATATCATAATTTTAACCAACCTAGTGTGCCTGATTGGTCTTATCCGAATCAATGTAACCCATACCCCCAATCTAATAACTATAATTTCCATAATGATTTCAACTCTTCACCGAGTCAGTGGGGATTCACCTCCCCCGAGCATAATTTTCAATCAACTTGTCCTCCTTCTCTACCTAGTCCACAATATTTTCAAGATTCATACTCAGTTCCACCAGTCCAAAATAGGAAACTATCAATTTTGGAAATGAGTATGCGCGAGTCCAAACACGAATCCCAAAATCTGATGGACTCACAATTTCACCACCAATTCTAAGACAATACTTCATCTTTTGGAAATGAGTATGCGTGAGTCCAAACACAAATCCCAAAATCTGATAGACTCACAATTTCACCACCAATTCTAAGACAATACTTCATCTTTTCATCAAAACAATGAGCCTATCAACTATGAAAAGATGCTTGAAGCCATGACTCAGGCTCAAAACGCTCGTAATCGTGACATAGATATGATGGTCGAATCTCTACGTTCCCACCGTTCTGATGTCACTTACCATTCTGTTAGAGCCGAAGAGTTATGTTGTTTTGGAAATCAAGATTCTATTTCAGAACAACCATTTGAACTTGCCCAAACTCCAAATGTTGAAAAAGATATTGACAGTTTGGCAAGTTATTCCTTTCCTGAAATAGAACTTGAGAATGAATATGATCTTGAACCCCAACTTAGTGATTCAATTCTTCTTCCTGATTCAATAATGACTCCGGTATCTTCACCTGACTTCAATCTTTTTTCGGAGTCAACATTGGATCCTGTACCAATTCATAATGAAATTGAATCACCCATCTTTGAGGATCATATCGAACTTGACCAATTATACACTTTTGAAGATCCTATTGACAAATTGGCAAGTTCTCATTTTTATGATATTGAACTCAATGAGATATGTGACCTAGATTCTCAAATCTGTGATCCAGTTCACCTTTCTGAATCAATATTGATTCTTGTTTTGTTACCAAACTTGAGTAATATTTTAGAGCCAGTTTTGATTCCCCCACCTATCATTCTTGAACTTGAATCACCAATATTAAGTCACATCCCATTGTTAGAAAATACATGTGGACTTGAGTTTCAACTTCTTGACTTGGACCCGCTTCTTGAACCAATCTCGACTCCTAAACCTTTACTTGACTTAAGTCACTTTCCTGAGTCAGTATTAATTCATGTACTTCCTGAGTCCAAGTCAATCATTCTATCTTTTCATACTCCATTCTGGGACGAGGTGGTTGACAAATTTGACTCCGAAATTAGTTATGGAATTTGGAAATTAGATGGGGTTAAATTTTTAATAAAATTCTTCAGGGATTTATCTTTTTAATGGGTTATATTAAAGATATTTCTGGTGGGTTCCTCCGAATCCCACGAAAAGTCGATTGGGCCGCGTTTCGTGGACCAATCAGACCACCACCGGAACCACCACCTTAAGGTAACACTTTCCTTCCCTTTCTTCTTTTTCATGCATCTATGCATTAATTCATACATTATGGACAATGCATGAGATAGGTGTGGGGGAGGGTCTAACATAACTTAGGTTTTCTTTTTTATTAAAAACTTTTTGAAAATAGAAATAATATTTTGACATATTTTTTGTAAGAAATTAAGTTAATTTTAAGGAATAGGAAAATCTAAATTCAGATTTCTTATACTTGGTCAAAATAAGATTATTTGTTTGATTTTTAGGTTTAGGAAGATAATTTGTCAAAGTAATTTAGTCTTGATCTTTGCCTTGATGAAATATGCACACAAAATACACTTACACACTTAGGGTTTAAAAACAGAGACTCTTATGCCTTATAAAAAGAAATATAAAAAAAAAGAAAAAAAATAATAAGTCTAATTATTGATTAGCTAGGTGCTTTGGCCTAAGCAAGCCTTAGTATTTATGCAAAAGATAATTAGATAAGTTTGAAAAGAAAAAAAAAGGATGTATCCTCTGATTAAGCTGGGTATTTATGCCTCATGAAGCATAAGTGTTCACGCCTAAAAGGGGTGCATCGTATTAAAAAAAAAAAAGTATCCTCTGATTAAGCTGGGTATTTATGCCTCATGAAGCATAAGTATTCACGTCAAAAAGGGGTACATCGTATAATAAAAAAACCTTGGTTTCGTGGCCTTATCTGCTCGAGTGTTTAAGTCCTTAGGGGTGTTTTCTCACCTGGTGCCCTAAAATCGACCGGTTTGGGTGTCACCGACTGAATGCTCGTTACATGGGCAGATTAGAAAGCCTAATGAAATTGAGGAATAAATCTCACCAAAATAAATAAATATAAGGCATGGGAGTTAATGTTGAAGAACCCTTAGTAAACTTCACAGTCACGATGGTGCATACGACTTAGGGTAAAGTAATAGACTAGATGAGAAGTACAATTTGACTCCTTACCTTGATTGATAACAAATTTTTGAATAGAGATTAAGTTTAGGAATGAAAAATTCAGTTTTCCTATAACTTATAGATTGCTTAAATCTTACAATTATATTTCAAATATTTTTCTCTTTCAAAATGCTTTTCAAAAATACTAACTCTTTATTTCCCTTTCTTTATGGATTTTGTGGGTGTAATCCGCTGAAAACCCTCACGAGACAAAACTCGTCCTCTAGGGAAACCTAGAGGTTTAACGGCTTGTTGCACATGCTCAGTGCAATCGCGTGACCTGCGAAAGTGGTCTAATAATCCTTACTATAATTTAGTTGTTTTGCTCGAGGACGAGCAAAAGATAGGTATGGGGGTGTGATTGGTCACTAATGTTGCATATTTAGTATCATATTTCCATACTTATTCTAGAATAAAACTTTGCATTGTCTTAATTAATTGCTTAATTTATTTGCAGGCCCATTCTTTAAGGAAATGAAGAGAAATGAGCCCAAAGCCCACCGAAATTCTGAATTAAATCAGAACTAATTCGCACTCAGTAAATCAGGGCAAAATCAAAAGGTTGAAAACCGGTTGAGAAGAATCCTCTCAGAATCGATCTGTTAAAGCCAAGAATCCAAGGCCATTTCGTCAGAATCCGGGACTCAAACTGAAAAACCAACTCCAGATAAAGTCAGAGGGCGAAACCAGGACAACCCACCAACAGGGTGTGGCCACCTGGCCATACCCTGGCCGCGAAAACGCGGCCAAAGCCGCATTTTTGCGGCAAGGTTGGGGAGTTAGGGGGAGCGTTTGCTCCCCCGATCTCCCCGGGATCCTGCACACTGGGTTTTTTGCCTATAAAAGGCCATTCTTTGTGCTGAAAATGGACGACCATGCAGAGATAGGATTTAGCCTAGTTTTTATTTGTAGTTTAGGTTTTTCTTTTCTTTATTATGTAATTGTAATGTGTACGTAAGCTTAGGATTAGATGATGATTCATGTAAGTAAGAGAGAGAGGCATATGTTGAGAGTGACACCGATGTACCCTCCTCCTTTCTTCCATCGTTTCAAGCAATAAAAGGTAACATTTTGTTTTCGTCTTCCTCTTCTACTTTACCTCGTTTGTTTTTGTTGAGTTTACAAGTGAATTCCAAAGCACAAGTATAACGATGTTATGTGAGTGCCAACGATAGTTCATGAAGACGTTCTCCTCCTCAAGACGTATCACTTCATGCTTGTGCGAGACTTGATGATATAATGCGAACTGGGACTGAGCTCGGGCTTATGATCTATGCGTTAAACGCCTCCTAAACAAAGGTAGAACATGCAAGGTTTCCAGGTAAGTCATCACTCAAATTAGGTAAGTATTTCTTCACTCTTCTTTCTTTCTTTTCTTTTATTTCTTTAGTATAGAACACCACCTCTTCCAAATCGTTTTCACTCTTTTTTCCAATTCATTTGTATATAGTCATTCTCTGGTTTTCTCAACCTTCTTCATCTCTCATTTTCTTTCTAACTTTAACATAACTCTTTTCTTATTTTCTTAACTTAAAAACAAAGAAGAATCTTCGTTTTGTTTTCATAACGATTTCAATAAAGAACGTAAACGCTTCTATCACAAAACCCTCCTTGTGGATCACGACCAGCATAGCCACTTCCTATAGCGGTAAGAATTGAGCACTTGCACATCTTCATTCTAAATCTGAAATTCTTTATTTTGTGTGCAGGTTTAGCCTCAATCACTTTAGTTGGGGTTCGAACAGTTGTACGATAGGCCCATAAGCATTCACCTAACTTGTCGTCCCAGTCACGCTGACTTTTCGAGACGAATTTCTTGAGAAGCTTGCCAATGGTCTTGTTGAAAGCTTCTGCGAGACCATTAGCGGCGAGGTAGTATGCCGTTGAGGACACACTCTGATTCTGAACTTAGTGCAGAACCTCTGGAAAGCTTACTGACGAACTGGGGTCCATTGTCATGGACGATTCGCCAAGGTACACCGAAATGGTAGATGACGTGATGTTTAACGAATTTGATCACATCAGATGACTTTACCTCCTTCAATGGAATGGCTTCAGCCCATTTAGAGAAGTAATCGGTTATGGCTAAAATGAACCGATGTCCTTTTGATGTTGGTGGGCTGATAGGGCCAACTACGTCCATGACCCACATCTCAAATGGCCAGGTAGGAGTTGTAGAGTGGAGGTATCCTGGTGCTTGATGGATAAAATCACCATGCACTTGGCAGGCGTGACATCTTTTGGCATAAGTGATGGCTGTACGCACACGGAGAGGGTACGGGCCCGAGGGTAAGATTTCCATGAATCAAATTGAAAAATTACAACAGACTCGTATTCCGGTTACAAGGGAGGGAGGATGTTGAGTCTTGAATCCTCCCTTTGTTTAAGGCTGGGTTCTTCAAGTGGCGATGGAGAGTGAATCTTGTTCTCTGTTGACCGGGTGACCGTCTAGACCTTCGGGGATCTTCTCTTCGGCTGGTAGAAAGAGTAGCACAGCTCCGTCTACCAAAACTCTCAAAGAGATGGTAGGCAAAGAGCAACTTGTACGCAGCAAGCTTGCTGAAGAGTTGAGCTCTCTCTTGCTTCTCTCTCTGTCTGCCTGTGTGCAGTCTGTTGTGTCTATCTCCTGTTTCTTCTGTCGTCCCCCGTCTGTGTGTGTGTTTCCCCTCATAGCGGCGGGGCTATTTATAGAGGTTTCAGGGTGAACGTGCCCCCTAAAAATGCTCCACAATGAGGGGCTAACTTCCCCGCTATGTGGGCGGTGACTGGCCCCATAACCAGGGCGGTTTTAACCGTGACGTGGGCCTTGGACCCTCGCGCCCTGATGTTGAGACGCGGGTGTCGAGCCCACGCGCCTTGATGTTGAGACGCGGGTGTGGAGCTCACGCGCCTTGATGTTGAGATGCGGGTGTCGAGCCCACGCGCCTTGATATTGAGACGCGGGTGTCGAGCCCACGCGCCCTGAGGTTGAGACGCGGGTGTCGAGCCCACGCGCCCTGAGGTTGAGACGCGGGTGTCGAGCCCACGCGCCTTGATGTTGAGACGCGGGTGTCGAGCCTACGCGCCTTGATGTTGAGACGCGGGTGTCGAGCCCACGCGCCTTGATGTTGAGACGCGGGTGGCCATCATTAGTCCTGCGTCTAGAACCTGAAACTCTGCCCTTTTTAATGGCTTGTCTTTTTAATGATTTTTAGACAGCCTACAGAACCCCCTCCAAGGTTTTCGATATTCCGCGGTTAACTGGGACTGATTTCGAAATACTTTGGACTCTAGCTGAGCTTACCCTTATGACTGGACTGTTAATGCTCCAGGTTTGATCTTATCTGGAGTATGGTCTTCGTGAGTGTACTGTAGAACTCTTTGAAGCCATCAGAGTTGATCGAGTTGAGTGTTTTATATACACAGTCTAAACCTCCCCGATTGCTTTAAGTCTGTCGTGGGTGAAGCAAGGACTGAACGCCAGTTCTTTTTGAAGAGCAGAGATAGTACTGTTTTAAAGACGCGACTTTCATGGGGTGCGTCTTATGGAAATGGAAACGCGACTGATATTCCATTGGGGAGACGTGATGCTAGGCCGGATTGGAAGGACGCGAACTTCGGAGAGACGCGACTTTCTGGACGCGACTATGGCTGTGCTGACGGGGCACGTCCATCGAAGAGGCGCGCCTGTTGGGTGCGAATCCGTGCCATGTCATGAGTGCACCGCCACTTGTTCTGGGGAACCGACGGGACATCTCTTTTCGGCGCGCGGACTTCCCGGTATATTAAATGAGCTGTCCACGCGTCAAGCGATGACTCGATGCCGAACCAATCGAGCCACGCGCCGCGTATCTTTGCGAATCTTCGTGCCTATAAATGGCAACAGTCAAAGAGATATCTCTTTCGTCTCGAGCGCATCTGTTAGGGTTTTTTTGAAAAAGGAGTCTTCTCTGTCTCTTTTCATTTCTTCATCGTCCATCATCGGATTCTTGATTAACGATGGCACCCAAGGCCAAGCCAACCGCATCATCTTCAAAAGCGGCCGTCGTCGAGGCCCAGAGGGGTGGTTCCTCCGCGCAGGAAGCCCCAATCTCAGGTATAATGCCATTAGGCTTAAACTTCGCCATTAATGGAAGTTCATGGACTCCTAAAAATCCCTCTTTTAAAGGAGAACCGTCAACACAGAATAAAAACCATGTTTGATTCTCAGATGCGGTATTTGAGTTGATAAACAAGGCGCGGGTTTGATGACCCCACCGCTTTTATCCACTTGGGGATGCGCTTGTTTATGGATATAGAGCGCCAGTAAGCCTTGCACTTCGGATCCTTCACTTAGAATATTTCTAATTGGGAAGGGTTCGGACGCGGACTTGATCCTTGCGTTCTGTGACATCAGGTGCTGGTCTTTTATGAATCTCGCACCCGAGTCCAAGTACTTAGAAATTTTTCATAAGTCTTGGATTTCACGACGCAGGCTCCCTGTTGGCCTCACGGTCGCGGATTTTCAGGTCTGGACGCGGATTTTGACAGTTTCTGCGTCCAGTATCTCTTCTGCGTCTGAACGCGGATTTTCAAGCCTGGACGTGGATTTTGACAATTTCTGCGTCCAGTATCTTTTCTACATCTGGACTATAGACACATAACTTTTTTCAACAGATTTCTGATTAAGTGTCATCTTCTTCTGCAGTGCAACACACTTCTGCCCCACTCTCCAAGAGGCGCCACTTCGGGCACGTATGTGGTGCTGACCGTGATTTGACCTTTGTGCTGCAAAGGACTGTACCTGTGACTGCTGATGGGTCGCAGGAGCGCAGGAGGAGGCTCTCCAATGTTGACATGGCAACCTTTCGGGAGCTTATGACTGACGCAGCATTCACAACGGATGCTCGCGTTCCGCTGGAGAAGCCTGCCTTCTTCTTTGGAGACCGTGTTAGCGAGGGCGGCTATTCCTTGTATGACGGAGATTATAAATGGCTCCGTCAGATAGGGGGTAGAAGATTCTTTCTCCCAAACAGGGAGAGGATGTACCCGCTATCTTATCTTCAACACATGTCCGTCCCTCAGAAAATGAAATGGGAACTCTCCCGATATGTCCCTGAGGTTACTCTTGGCGACCTAGGCTCCAAAAAGGTATATCGCCATGATAGTCATGATAGGGAGGTTCTCGGCCTGTTTCTAGGGCTGCTCAGGACTGATCACCCAGTTGGAGAGACACCAAAACTTGGCACCACTTTCCTCAACGAGTTCATGAAAGTGGGGGGTGATTTTCCGGTCGAGTTCCGTTCGCCCGGGTAGATCCACTCCACTGAGAGGTATTGGTGGGGCAGGATGGTGAGCTTCGTCCTTGCCGACCTTAGAGGCTTATTGGAGCAAGCGGAATTGTACCAAGCAGTCAGGGCCGTACAGTATGGTATCCCACCGAGCTCTCAAAACTTCTTTGGGATCCTGGAGCGTTACAATCCTCTGACAGGGACATTCTTCACTCCGGTCGGGGAGATGGGTCTCGCCCTGCACGAGTTGTACGAGGTCTCGGGGCTAGCAATGGGGGATTCTCCTTATGAAGAATACGTCCCAACCACTGAGGAGCTTCACCTTATGAAGAAAGGGTCTCCTCGAGTGTATGAGACTTACTGGGAGGTGTTATGTCACTTCCATGTCTGCGGCCAGATAACCTCTTGGAGGGCGGGGGGAGTCAAGCAGCTGTCTTGGGCAAGCTACTTGTTCAATGGCATCAATCAGAAAGACCGTCCGGTGATCCGACTGGCTCCCAGCTCCGACGAGGAGATTGCCGACAGGATCAGGGCTTCTGTAGACTCCTACACCACGGAGTCGAACGAGGATGTTTTCGAGCCTGACACGGTTTTCAAAAGCTTCCATCATCAAGCCCGGATCCCTATCTCCGACCACGCACTGTTGGCGGGTTTCTTAATGCTGTGGTTGAAGCGTTGTGTGGTGCCAACGCTGCCACATGAAGTCATTATTGCCGACGTAGTATACCCGGCGGTGCTCCTGGCTTATGGTAGGCCCATAGCCCTTCTCCCGGCCATGGCGGCGAGTATTCAAAGCGGGTTGCGGACGTTAACCCAAATCTGTGTGAAGCAGGGAAGGCCGTCGACTCCCATGGCAAGGTGATTGTTGACTCGGAGGGGAGGCCGACGATAAAGCGCCCTAACCCTCGGGTTGAGCTTCCCTACACGTACCTAATGGCTTGGTACGTTATGCACTGTCCCTCTCTGATGACGCCGGTGTCTTGGTGTGAGGATTTTATTCCTTTCGTGTAGCGGTTGGAGGGTTCAACCTGGTGTAATACTTACGTGTATTACGTTCGAAAGTGCGTCATGTCGGCTTCGAACTACCAGCTTAATCGCTGCTTCCCCGCGATTCCTAGTGCATCTTTCGGGGAACAATTTACTGACTCCGCAGGCCAGGATGACTTCACGAGGCTGTCAACGGGGGTTTTCTGGTGGTTGGTCAACATTCGGCCCGGGTATGTGCTTTTCCGGCAAGGGAATTCATGCACGATCGAGCCGTATATGCCGAATCGCTTTGCCCGACAGTTCGGTATGATCAACTATATGTCGGTAACCCCAATGCTCGACTCGCCTTCAGTGGGAATTTGTTCGAAGGTGCCCGGGCTTGGTATTATAGCGTGGCCGGAGGGACGGAAGCAACTTTTCGGCTGCCTATCAAAGGGCCGAAGGGCCGTACCAGCTTCAGCTTCTGTACTTGGTACTTCCAGGCCAACCAAACACTAGATTTCACTCCGAAGTATTCATGCATTGAGAGTATCAATGCAGGTTACGAAGCCAGGTCGGGGTCCACTAAACGCTCGCGAGGCGTCGAGCAGTATCTGAAGGCTCTGAAGGAGGTCAGAAGGGGGTCGAGGGAGGAGCCGCGAGCAGCAAAGGCTCGACAGGCGGTGGGTAAGCGTCCTCAAAGCTCTACCTCCACTGCTGAACCTGCCCCAAAGAAGGTCCGGAGAGACTTGACGGCTGTAGTTTCTCCATCCGAGGACATCCCTTCTGGTGTTGAGGAACCGAGGGAAGAAGAGGTGGATGAGGATGATGCCCCCTTAGTCCCTGCTCGCAGGTTGCGCACCAGGGGCCCCAGGATTGTGGAGGAAGCGGAGCCTGCTGGCAAACCCACCGCCGCTTACGAGGCCGAGCAGTTCGAAGTCGACATAATGAGCGGATGCGATGTTGAGAGGCCAGGGGTCTCAGCTCAGCCCGGGGCTTCCTCAGCTCACGAGAGGAGGGATGAGGCACAACAGCCAGAGGTCGACATAATGGGTGATGTTGAGATTCCAGGAGTCTCAACTCAGCCTGGGTCTTCCTCAGCTCACGAGAGGAGAGATGAGGCACAGCAGCCTGGGTCTCCCAGTGTATTCATCTCCAGTGCTCGGACAGTTGACCCCAGCCCTACCACTGGGGTGTTTGGAGGCAAGGCTCCGGTTGTTGAGGTCCCTCGCGTTGAGTTGTCGTCTTCATCATCTTCATCATCCGAAGAGGAAATCAATTTCGAGGATGAGGTCGACTTTGGCGATGAACCCGCTCCTCCTGATCCGAGTAAATTCTCACACATCTCGGAGGAGGAAATATATGGGTGTGAGCCGTTGACGACATCACCACTAGCGGCAGTTATTCCTGCTGAGGCTGCTGAAGGTACATTACTCGCCAAACTCATCCTTCTAACTAGGAGAAGGGTTTTTGACATTTTCTTTTTTTTTTACTTGGCCTCGTGTTGCAGGGCTAGTCATGGCTAGCGAGGCTGCTGCTTCCTCCCAGATCGAGGAGATGATACAAGAACTGGCTCAGCAGAAGAGAGCTGAGTCTCCTCGTACTGGGGTGCCTCAAGAGAGGGTAATCGTCGAAGTCGGGGAGACCTCCACCCTACAGGATTCACCCAAGGACTCGCCACCTCTAGACCCCCAGCCAAGTAAGGAAATGTTGATATAAATGTTTTCCTTTTGCTGTCATGGCTAACATTATCGTAATTTGCAGAGGGCATTGAGGAAGTTCAGGCAAGTGCAGAGAGCATTGAAGAAGTCAGGTAGGAGGAGATTTGGCGGTCAGTGCCTGCCCGGGAGACCACACAGCTCAAGCCTCAGCCGAGGATTCTGAGGAGATCGAGCTCACTACCCTGTCATCGGCTGTGGAGGTTTCTACGGAGGTAGCACCCTCAGAAGCGCCAGTGGCTACTCTTGCTCCTGTCGTACCCGTGGTCATCCCGATTCTTGCACCAGAAGAAACGGCTTGCATCCCTCACCCCGTGATAGAAAGGGGATCGGGGAGCACTTCGGGTGATGATACCATGGAGTTCCTGACACGCCAAACGGTGCAGCAGTTCTTTACCTCAATGCGATCATGCATCGATTTCATCCTGTCTGGGGGTAGCTCTTTTGAATTCGCCCAAACATATCTCGGAAACCTGGTCGAAAACATCAAGTTGGCCGGAGGCCCTTCACTAGCCCAGGCGTGTCTGCTGCTGGTGGAGCAGCTGGGACAAAACCTGAGAGAGCTTCGATCCCTGGAGAATACCGGCTCATTCCTCAAGGCCCAGGAAACTCTGAATAGGCTCCTTGCTGCTCAAGAGCAAGAGCGAAGAGAGGTGGAGGAGCAGATAACCGATAACACCCGTCTTCTCGAAGGTTTCCAGGCTGATCATCAGAGGCTAGCGATCGAGTCCAAGGAATCTGAGATGATCATACAGGCTGCAAAGCAGGCTATCCTTGATTCTCAGGCCGCCATAGCCAGAGCTGAGGCAGTGATTGCTACTAACGAACAGAAGCTTGCTACCTCTGAAAAGATGTTAGCGGAGTTAGAGGCTGCCAAGGCGCAAGTTGAAGCAAACCTCTCTGTTCGTTCGTCCAAGCTGGAATCCCTCCGAGAACGAGCGCAGGGATTTTTACCTGAGGAGGATCTGCGGGCCCAAGCTCTCATGGAAGCTGAGAAGGCGCATCAACATGTGATGCATCGCCTCAGAGAACAAATCCGTTCTTTGGCGAACCAGGATTTTTAGCTTTCTCCTTCTTTTTTTTTTAAAGAAAGAGACACTCTATTTACCAAGAGTGTTTGTATCTACTTTTATCATTTTTTTAATAATAAAAGTCGTTGAAATTTTTGTTCCACCTTTATTGCCCGCTGTAGATGAATCCAACCTCTCAATTGCAGTCTTTGGTTGTGCTCTCTGACTAACTGTGAATAACAAACTTAGGTAGAACTAGTTCTTTTGATGGGACGCGGCGCCGTTCCAAAGAGAGACGCGGTTCTGAGGAACGCGACTTTGACCTGCCAGTGAAGACGCGGTTCAAGTAGACGCGAAGGACGCGGCTTTGAGTGTGGTTCATTGGCCGCAATCCTTAACTCTATCAGACGCAGAGTTCAGGATAATGAGGTCTTACGCCCCTTAACATTAACGCAGTCAGGGACTCGCGCTGGGCCTCAATGTAAGACCCATAATCATGGATGTAGACACAGCTCCAAGATGCTTGTAAAGGTGATGGTTTTTTTCTGCTGAAGTCATAAGCCTTAGGACGCAGCTTTATGTGCTTTCCCACTGGGGCCCCCAAAATGAGTCCCTTTTGTTGAGAGACGCGGATCGACTTTGAATCATCCAAGAGACGCGAAGGATCTTCTAACTTGGAATGAAGGAGGACTCCGATTTTTGAGAAAAGAGGGGACGCGGGTCTTTGGACGCAGCTCTCACACCTGCGTTTTGGCATGATTTCCCAGGCGTTATAAACAGCCTGTCATAAAGATTTTGTGAAATCTTTAAACGTCAAGTCTCTGTTGACGATTGGGAACCCGCATCATCCGTTGTTTCCCGAAGCGGTTTGTCCACGCGTCAATTCTTCATTGGGCTTAGGCGTTAATGCCTTTTAATGCCAATACGGCGCTGGCGGTTGGAAACCAGCGTCCTTGACGCTTCCCGAAGCGACGCCCCACACGTCAGCCTCCCATTGGGCTTTGACAGTCGTGCGGTCATTAAGGCCGACGGTTCCAATTGATGAACCATTAACTACGGTTATTATGGGCTGCCTATAAATAGGGGCTCCTCCTCTCCCTTTAACAGTCCATACTTAGACTCTGTTCTTTTTGAGAGCGAGTGCTCTGAGAGATTCTGTCTTCTCCCTCCAAGGACCTTATCAGGGGTTTGCCTCCATGGACGAAGATGACCCAGAGCTTCCATGCTTCTGTTTGGTCTCTTCAGTAGATTACCACTGTCAAGTGATTTCAATGATACGAAGCGTCTCCCTGAGCACCTTTTACGTCCGCGCCTCCATGCAGAGAGTTCAACTCTTAACAGAGGCCTCTGCGGGTATGCCATGCCCACTTACCATGACATTTTAGATCCAACCAAGTTTGAATTTTAGTATATCTCTTAGAGAGATACCATCTGGACTTTCTTGTGAAGTCGTGGTTGGTGCATTCCTCTTCTGGAATTTGTGCCATCGACTTAAACTTTTTTGAACGCAAGTATTGAAGTCGTTGGTACCTGGCCGCGGGCTTTGTACACAGAGCTCGCGTCTTGAGGCCACTGACTTGGAAGAACTTCAATTCAGGTCGAAGGGTTTCAGGCCTGAACTTTTGCAACTCCTGTTCCTCCAACAAAGAGATGGCAATTTTTGGCGTCTGATTCTCTGCGCGCCTTGTATCTTAGACGCGGATGTGGAATTAGGTCGCGTTTGAAATTCTGTGTGTATCACAGTCTTGCTCGCGTCTGTTTCTGTTGTCGCAGGAATCTGGCCAAGCGTGCGGTTCATTCCCGCGTCTGCAGTCTTCAGCAATAACCGCGTTTGTGACTTAGTTTTCTTCTGTCGAAGTATACTAAGCTCTGAATTGTCTAATTCCCTTGTTTGCTTCTTGTAGGTAGGCTTGATCATCCTTTTTCATGTTCGCTGGGCCCCTGGGAGAATATTTCGGCCGGCGAACTTGTTCGATGTTCGTCCACAAGGGAAGAAATCATAGTCTCCGTCGTCCACAAGGGAAGAAATCACGATCCCTGACGGGGACTTAACCCTCGTCAAGATCTCATTGGACGCGATGCACCAGTCATGCTTGCTGGCTGGTCACGGTCACAGTGGGTATGGCGGCGGGGGTTGCAGTGGATACAGTGGTGGGTAGCATCCCCTGTGAGGTCTCAAAACCTCCTCTCTCACCCCAGAAGTGGCATCGAGATGACTCTATGTTCACTGGATGAGCTTCTGGTGGAAGAGATGTTCATCAGGAAGGATCATAACCCGCCACTTCGGATGGTCAGGTGGAATCGGAGGATTCTGCTGCCATCAGACCTCAAGAAGCGTCATTGTTCTCGGCCAACCAGAGGCTTCTTCGATGTTTACATCATGCATTGAAGTGCAATCAGTTCCCGATTGTTGCCACAGTATCCGATCCTGCTTTGGCGCCCTTCCAAGCATCCTGTACTCGGAATAACATGCAGCTGAGGAGCGAGTGCAACCTCTGAGAGAGAGAGAGACTTCTTTGTACTCCTTAACTGTAACACTCAATCTTATTGTATAAGAGAGCGTTTTTGTATCACCTTCATGTGCCTGGATATAAATAAAAGTGACACTTTTCTTTTTCTCCTTCTATTGTCTTGAACTTTTTTTTTTAAGTCAGACACATAGAAGCAAAGGACTTTGACTTGTCAAAACTATGATGATAATTTCAAACAGTCAAACTTTTTAGAGAGAAATCCTATTTTTGGAACTCCCCAATGCTGTTAGAGGTGTAATATTAACTTGACAAGAAATTTTGTGGACCTATCAATCTATAAAAGAGAATGACAAGTGAAACTCGTACCCCTAGGGAAAATGGGCCTTTATCAAGGTTTAGGGTTCACTTGATTAAGCTCAGCTGGGGATTTGAAGGAAAACACTGTTAATGGTGTAGTATTAACCTAACAATGTGTTTAGGTAGACTTGTTATTCTGTTGAAGAGAATAGCAAGTGAACCTAGATCCGCGGGGAATCTAAGAAGGTTTTTACCGTTAGAGGTGTGATATTAACTTAACGGGTTGAATGTAGTCCTGTCAGAAATATGATGTTAACCTGACAAGGATGTGAGTCAGAGGTGTGATATTAACCTGACTCAGAAATACTTCGGTTTCATTTGGGAAAACAGAAGTGTCACTGACATAGGTGTGATGTTTAACTTGACAGTGAGGGTAATGCTAGAGGTATAATGTTGAACTTGGCATTGGTCATCTCGACTCCGATACGAAAGTTCGAGGGAAATTCATTGTTATAGGTGTATTGTTGAACTTAACAATGAATTGGATGCTAGAGGTGTGATGTTGAACATAGCATCATCCATTTCGGCTTCGACATGGAAGTCTGGAGGAAAGTGACTGTCAGTGGTGTGGTATTAAACTTGGCAGAAACTTGATATACTGTTTAGAAGTGTAATGTTAACTTAACAGTAACTTGTCAGAGGTGTGATATTAACTTGACAGAAATTGATTTGCGATATGAGCAATTTGAGGACCTGTCATCCTATTGATGAGAATGGACAAGTGGAGTTTGAAGTGCCAGAGGTATAGTGTTAACTTGGCAACAACTGTATCTTGTAGACCTACCATTCTGTGGATGAGAATTGGTAAGGGATTTTGGAGGGGAGAGTGGAGTTGAGTCCACTTAGAATTTTTAGCAAACCCTCAGCTATCAACGGATTTGGGTGCCTTTACCAACTACCATTTGAGTTGGGCTAGCCATGCTATTCCCCTCAGCATGATGAGTTGTCGAAGACTTATGTTGGGCTTAGAAGCCAACATTTTCCTCTATCCTTATCCGTCGGAGGCGTTGGATATTAATGAAGAAACTCTTCTTATTTTAATCAGAGGTGTACTTTTAACTTGATCGGTGGAAGCACACTATCTAAGGATAGTATTTCTTCAGAAATCTGCCATTGATCGGCATCATGAGTGTATCGCCATTTGAAGTTATGAGACGATATGACCCATTTGAGTAGACTGACTCTACTACAAATGGTCCTTCCCATTTGGGTTGGAATTTTCCTTTTGTCTTGTGCGCCATTACCATGGGTCTTCTGACGGCTAAGACAAGATCGCCTTTCTTGAAAGTTCGCATTTTAACTTTCTTGTTGAAGGCTATGGTAATTCGAGCCTAGTAGAGCTCGATTTGCTGTTGGGCCTGCAGACGCTTATCGTCTAAGGCTTCCAATTCTTGGAGTCGCTGTCGATGCTTCTCCTCTGTTGTCATCACCGCTGTCAAGGCGATGCGTAGAGATGGAATTTGGATTTCCAGTGGAAGCACGGCTTCACACCCGTATACCAAAGAAAACGGCGTGGCTTTAGTCGGGGTTCGAACAGTGGTGCGATAAGCCCATAAGCATTCACCCAGCTTGTCGTCCCAGTCAGGTTGACTTTTCGAGACGAATTTCTTGAGAAGCTTGCCAATGGTCTTGTTGAAAGCTTCTGCGAGGCCATTAGCAGCAGGATAGTATGCCGTTGAGGACACACTCTGGATTCTGAACTTAGCACAGAATCTCTGGAAAGCCTGGCTGATGAACTGGGGTCCATTGTCATGGACAATTCGCCGAGGTACACCAAAACGGTAAATGACATGATGTTTGACGAATTTGATCACGTCTGATGACTTTACCTCCTTCAAGGGAATGGCCTCAGCCCATTTGGAGAAGTAATCGGTTATTGCCAAAATAAACCGATGTCCTTTTGATGATGGAGGGCTGATAGGGCCAACCACATCCATCCCCCATATTTCAAATGGCCAAGTAGAAGCCGTGGAGTGAAGGTAGCCTGGTGCTTGATGAATGAAATCGCCATGCACTTGGCAGGCGTGACATCTTTTGGCATAAGTGATGGCATCGGCAATCATCTTGGGCCAATAGTAACCCAACCTTTGAAGTCGATATGCCAATTTTGGGCCGGGTTGGTGGGCTCCACACATGCCGTCGTGGGCTTCTTTCAATATCTCTTGAGCCTCCTTTGGTGAGAGACACCGGAGCAAGATCCCGTCATGCGATCGACGATACAATGTTCGTGTAATCGCATTGTAGTAAAATTTAGGGGCTTTCCTTCGAATGGCAGCCGCTTCCTTGGCGTCCTCAGGCAGGATGCCGTACAAGACATAGTCGATATAGGGGAATCGCCAGTCTTTAAGCTCTGGCCCGGTTGACAATTCCAGCGCTTCTTCGCCTTGACACTCTCCCTTTGACTCCTGATAGTCTTCGAGGGCAGTTCTCGGGCAATACAGGTCGTGGCTGTAGACGAACACTTTCTCCATTGCTCCAGTTGGAAGAGCTAAGGAGGCCGCGAGGGATGCGAGTGCATCTGCGTGTGCATTTTGCCTGCGCGGTACATGGTCAATGTAGAAGTTTGTGAACCTTTCGGCCATGCGGATAGTCACGTTGTGGTAGGGTACTAGGTCTTCATGTCTGACTTCGTACTCTCAGCGAACTTGGTTGACGATGAGTTTAGAGTCGCCGTATGCCTCGAGATTTTTAACGCCAATCTCATCGGCGAACTGCATCCCAATCAGGAGAGCGTTGTACTCCGCTACATTGTTGGAGCAAGGCTCGGTAAGCGAGATGGCTCGGGGAATCACATAGTTCTGTGGTGAGACGAGTACCACTCCTACCCCCGCTACTGTATGTCCCTTTGGGCTAGTTCTCGATGCACCGTCGAAGAAAAGTTGCCATACTTGACTTTCGAACGATGTCTGAGTTAGGCAGACTTCAGCAACTTCATCTGGGAGATCCTCATAGACTTTGGCTGCCCTCGGATCTGGGTGCTCAGCCAGGAAATCCGCCACCGCTTGACCCTTAATAGCCTTTTGTGGCAAAAAGTGCATCTCATATTGGGATAGCAATATGGCCCATTTTGCCAGCCGGCCGTTCAATGATGAAGGCTTAGTCATAAGTAACCTCAGGGGGTTGACTTTTGATATGACATTTATAGTTTGGCCTACCAGATAGTGTCGCATTTTCTGAATGGCGAACACTAATGCCAAACATTCCTTCTCAATCGGGTTATACCGATGTTCGGCTCCGATCATTGTTCTACTCAGATAGTAGATCGCCTGCTCTCGTCCTTGATCATCATGCTGAGCTAGTAGAGCTCCCAAAGAATGATCCATTGCCCGGACATACACCAGGAAAGGCTTTCCGGATACCGGAGCTGCAAGGACTGGTGGTTGAGTGAGGTATTGCTTGATTTCCTCGAACGCTTGTTGGCAAGCGTCGTCCCAAACGAACGAAACACCCTTCTTCATTAACTTAGCGAAGGGTTGGCATCGCAGAGAGGTTTGAGATGAACCTGCGGATGTACGCCAATCGTCCTTGTAATCCTCTGAGTTCCTTGAGATTTCTTGGGGGCTGCATCTCCTGGATAGCTTGAACCTTTTCCGGGTCCAAATGGATCCCGGTGGAGGTTACAATGAATCCTAAGAATTTACCACTGGCCACCCCCAGGAAGGACTTGGTGGGATTCATCTTCAATCGATGAGCCCGCATGATGTCGAAGACCACCTTCAGGTCAGCTATGTGATCATCCTTAGTGCGACTTTTTACCGCAATATCATCAACATAACATTCTACCGTTTTGCGTATTTGCTGCTGAAAAATGGCATTCATGGCCCTCTGATAGGTTGCCCCCGCATTCTTCAGTCCGAAGGGCATGACGGTATAGCAATAAACCCCCAATGGTGTCCTGAAGGAGGTGTGCTTTTCGTCGTCAGGATACATTTTGATTTGATTGTACCCTGAGAATCCGTCCATGAAGGACATTCGCTCGAATCCACAAGTATTGTCAATCATGACATCTGTGATTGGCAATGGGAATTCGTCCTTGGGACAGGCCTCGTTCAGATCACGGAATTCGATGCAGATCCGGATCTTTCCGTTTTTCTTAGCAACGGGGACGATGTTGGCTACCCAATCGGGATGTTGCTCTTCCCTGATGAAGCCAGAATCTATAAGCTTTCTGACCTCCGATTGAATCGCCTCCATTATTTCTGGACGGAACCGTCGCTGTTGTTGTTTAACAAGCTTTACGTCCGAATTGATGTTGAGGCGGTGCATAGCCACTTGAGGATCAAGTCCAGGCATGTCTTCGTAATTCAGGTGAAGACGTCTATATACTCTTGAACAAGAGATATTAGATCCTCTTTCTCCGAAGGTGACAGGCCGTCACTTATGAAGATGGGCTTAGGATTAGCTTAAAAATACCTAGAGGGGGGGTGAATAGGTGTAATTGCTAATCTAACAATCTTTTTAAAACTAAGATGGATGAATGATGCTACGATCTCTCAAAACAAGACTAAGAGCCGAATACCCCGTGAGAGGTTCTGAACTCCTTCCTCCCAATTCCCCTTGAATGGGTTACAGGTGCGCAATGCAACCTTGTTGTATGAGAATTGATCGAACAAAGTATGAATAAAATGCAATGATGAAATGCACACAAGATGTATCACAAGTATCACAAGCAATAACACAAGGAAATAAAACTAGATCTCAAGCAAGTAATTGAAAGCAAAAGAGTGCAAGAGAAATTTAAAGCAAAAATGAACGCAAGGCAATCGCAAACACAAGATGTTTGTTTCGAGGTTCGAGCCACCGCTCTACTCCCCGCCTTCACCTCCGTGAAGGGTTTCCACTATCCACCGAGGACGCTTACAACGGTCTACCGATGACCCGAGCACCGAGCTCCACAACTTACAAGACCTCTACCGAAGAGGTGTCTCCACAAGAACAAGAAGATCACAAGAACAAGAGTGATCACAACAAGATCACCAAACTCTTTTACAACACTCTCACTCTTTTTACAACTTCACTATAGAATGAGTTAGGGATTTTTGGCTCTATGAAGTGTAGTGAGAAAACTCAGTTGTAGAGATGATTTTTGCTAACAAAACACAACTGAAAACAAGCTCAAGAAAAAGTAGGAAATGGAGAGCCTAAACACTTTTCTTTTCTCTTTGAAAACTTTGAAAACTTGAGGATTTTTCTTGGTATTTTGTAAGAGAGTCTTCTCCTCTATTTATATGGAGAGAAATAGGTTTAAAACAATTTATTTAGAGTTTATTTGCTCTGAAAATGTTCTCCAAAACCTCAGAAAAAGGTCTGCAAAAACAGATCAAAAGACAGATTTCAGAATTGCACAAAAGAGGAAAGAGCCGTTGGGCTATTGCAGGCTTGGCGGTCGACCGGGCCGGTCGACCGCCAGCTCAGCTGGCAAAGAGCCGTTGGCTCGGGTCGACCGGTCGGGTCGACCGTCCAAAAAGAAAACATAGTTCTCTTCGGGCGGTCGACCGGGGCGGTCGACCCAGAAAACCCGAGAGCAACTGCTTACAGTCGGTCGACCCGGGCGGTCGACCGACAGACGTGCACAAGTGTGCACGTCCTGGCACTAGCGCCGGTCGGCCGGTCAGCCTGAAACAGGAAAAACAGTAGGATTTTGAACTTGGAAATTTTGTAAAAAAATATTTTGAAGCAGGGAAAGCTAAGTAACATGCTGGAAAGGGTATACATACATGATCAAAACATGATATTTATATTTGTAAAACTTAGGGGTCATGTATATATATACTAAGGCATGAAACATAAATTTTGATCATAAAAACTTGAATACAAAAATGTGTGTGTGTATCCTAGAGCCAATTTTCAAAACTCAAACTTTAACAATCTAATTCTTACATTGGTTCTAAGTACTACAAGTACTTCAAGAGGGCTTTTCACCATAAGGTCTTCAACACTTGATTCTTGAGCCCAATTTGAGTTGACTTGAGTCCAAAACACTTTCTTTTAGGGTGTAAACCTTCTAGTTAAGTTAGAACCCTGAAACACACTTAACTAATAAACAATATTAGTACAAATAACTAATATGTTTTGTAATCATCAAAACACACTAATAACGGGTGATTGTAACCTTGGGCCAACAATCTTCCCCTTTTTGATGATGACAAAACATATAAGTTATTTAAACAAAAATTGAAGAAGAGCTTGGAAAGCTCCCCCTCAAACAATGCTATGTATAAAGAGTGACAATGAGTAAGATACATGAAGCATTGAAAACACAATAGTTTTGTTAAAAACTTAAATAAACAATAAACAACAATCAAACTTATACTTTTTCTCCCCCTTTTTGTCATACATCAAAAAGGGTTAAACAAAAACAAAAGAAAATTTTCTTTAAGAATCCATAATGCAAACATTCAACTCACCACAAATAAAAGAGAATCTAGCATAATCTAATGGTTTAGTAAAAATATCGGCAAGTTGAAAATCGGTAGAAACATAGTCTATATCAATATCACCTTTCTCATAATGATCTCTAAGAAAGTGATACCTAATGTCAATGTGTTTGGTTTTACTATGTTGATTTGCATTCTTTGTCATGTGAATAGTACTAGTATTATCACAAAATATTTTAACATGATCAAAGTATAAATCATAGTCGAGGAGAGTATGTTTCATCCAAAGAACTTGTGCACAACAAGCTCCGGCTGCAACATACTCCGCCTCGGCGGTTGAAAGGGCTACCGAATTTTGCTTTTTGGAAGACCAAGATACAAGACAATTACCTAAGAATTGACATGTTCCACTTGTGCTCTTCCTATCCACCCTACAACCCGCATAGTCGGCATCCGAAAAACTCGTCATTGAAAATTGGCCGGTTTTCGGATACCACAAACCCATTTCAATAGTGCCCTTAAGGTATCTAATTATGCGTTTAACCGCAATTATATGAGATTCTTTAGGACAAGATTGAAAACGTGCACAAAGACAAACGGAAAACATAATATCCGGCCTACTAGCCGTCAAATACAATAAACTACCAATCATGCTACGATAAAGTTTAATGTCTACACTTTTACCTTGTTCATCCTTGTCAAGCTTGGTAGTTGTTGCCATGGGAGTTTTGCTTACTTTAGATCCTTCAAGCCCGAACCTTTTGATTAATTCCTTTGTGTACTTGGCTTGATTGATGAAGATCCCATCCTTCCTTTGCTTGATTTGGAGTCCAAGGAAATAGTTGAGTTCCCCCATCATAGACATTTCAAATTCTTCCTTCATGCATGATTCAAAAGCTTGGCAAAGAGATTCATTAGTAGAACCAAAAATAATGTCATCAACATAAATTTGCACAATAAGAATATCTTTTTCTACATGTTTTGTAAACAAAGTTGTGTCAATTTTTCCTTTCTTAAAACCATTTGAAATTAAAAATGAAGAAAGTCTTTCATACCAAGCCCTAGGGGCTTGTTTTAAACCATAAAGAGCTTTATCTAATTTAAACACAAAATCCGGATGTGTAGGATCAACAAACCCGGGGGGTTGTTCAACATACACTTCCTCTTTAATAAAACAATTTAGAAAAGCACTTTTAACATCCATTTGAAACAATTTAAAATCTTTATATGACGCAAATGCTAGTGTCATCCGTATGGCTTCAAGCCGTGCTACGGGTGCAAAGGTTTCTTCAAAATCGATTCCTTCGATTTGAGTGTAACCTTGGGCAACTAACCTAGCTTTATTCCTAACAACGTTACCCGATTCATCCAACTTGTTCTTAAAGATCCACTTAGTACCAATTGTTGGTCTATCGTGGGGCCCAGGAACAAGGTGCCAAACTTGGTTGCGCTCAAATTGATTGAGTTCCTCTTGCATAGCTAGCAACCAATATGAATCGGCCTCGGCTTCGAGGACGTTCTTGGGTTCAACATGAGAAATAAATGCATAATGACCACAATAATCATGAAGTTTAGAGCGAGTGGTTACCCCTTTAGATACTTCACCTATGACGAGGTCCATGGGATGATGAGGATTGTATCTCCAACCCTTGAAAGTTGTTGAGTAGGCTCCACGTCAATTGATTGAATTTCATGTCCTTGAGCCTCTTCTACTTTAGCTTCACTTCCTTTATCATCCTTTGGCTTGTCTCCCATAGTAGGAGTATCCTCCAAGGTCACTTTCTCCAAGCCTTCATCCAATGCATCTATTTCTACAACATTCTTAACAAACAAGTTAGATTCTTCAAACTTAACATGTATAGATTCCTCAATAGTCAAAGATGATCTATTGAAGATTCTATAAGCCTTGCTTGTATTAGAATAACCCACAAAAATTGCCTCATAAGATCTAGCATAAAATTTTCCTAAATTATCTTTTGTATTTAAAACAAAACATTTGCATCCAAAAATCTTGAAATATGAAACATTTGGTTTTCTAGAAAAGTACATTTCAAAAGAAGTTTTTGAAGTATTTTTACACAAGAAAACACGATTTGATATATAGCATGATGTATTAACGGCCTCGGCCCACAAATAATGTGGTAGACCATATTCACTTAGCATTGTCCTAGCCATCTCTTGTAAAGTTCGATTTTTCCGTTCAACTACTCCATTTTGTTGTGGAGTTCTAGGACAAGAAAGTTCATGCTTTATTCCATTTTCTTCACAAAAAGTGGTAAAGGGTAGGTTAATGAATTCACCTCCTCTATCACTTCTTATCCTTAAAATTGAAATATCTTTTTCTTTTTCAACTCTTTTCTTAAAGTTTGGAAATATGAAAAAGCTTGATTTTTGTGTTCAAGAAAGAAAACCCAAGTAAATCGTGAAACGTCATCAACCAAAACAAATGCAAATCTATTCCCACTTAGACTTTTGGTTTGTGTAGGGCCAAATAGATCCATATGGATTAACTCTAAAGGACGTGATGTCATGATATCCTTAATTGACTTGAAAGAAGACTTAGTTTGTTTCCCAAATTGACATGCGTCACAAACTCGGTCCTTTTCAAAATTCAAACAAGGAATACCTTTCACCATTTCCTTTGTGTTTAATCTAGAAATATGGTCAAAAGAAATATGGCCTAATCTTCTATGCCACAACCAAGAGTCATCATCGAGGGCTTTTAAACAAGTAATATTACAAGACATATTAGACATATCTATCATATAAACATTACTTTCACGAAAACCGGAAAACACACAAGTATTAGAAATTCTATCAATTACTTTACAAACTACATTATCAAAAACAACATCAAAGCCTTTATCACAAAGTTGACTAACACTCAAGAGGTTATGCTTGAGGCCATCAGCTAAAACTACATTCTCAATTAAAGGGATGTGCCGAGTTTTACATTACCAATACCGATGATTTTACCCTTGGCATCATCTCCGAAGGTGACGGTGCCACCTTCATGGTATCTTGATAGGGTTGCAAAGTTGTTGATGTCCCAAGTCATGTGTCTTGAGCAACCACTATCAAGATACCACAATCCTCTACGTCGTTGGGCTTTGGAAGGTACCTATATCATTTAACAAAATTGTTGACTTTTGTACCCAAACTTTCTTGGGTCCTTGAAAGTTAGTGTTTCGAACCCAAATATTATGAAAAGATGCACTTAGTCTATCATAGCAAAAATTGGCTAAGTGCCCTTTCCGCCCACAATGTGAACATGAGAACACTCTTCCATACATGAATGCATGATGTGTGTGTGAAGTGTGAGCATGCTTTGGGGGTTTACCACGATGTAAAGGTTGTGTGGTATGAACATGAGCATGAGCATGGTGAACATTTTTCTTAGGGGCTTGTTTCTTAGGAAACATGGCCTCTAGCTTCTTCTTATCAAACTCACAATTTTTTAAAACAATTTTCAATGAGTCTATTCTTTCTTTAAGCATAGTAATCTCATTAGAATCAATTTGTGGGGACTTGCCTTTACAAGAAATTTTATACTTGTCATAATCTTTTTGGGTGGAAACAAGAGTGGAAAGTAATTCATCTTTTTCTTTAGAAATAGTAAAGACTTGATGATTAAGAGATTCATTTTCCTTTTTCATTTTTAGATACTTTTTCTTAAAAGAGTCATAGTTATGTGAAAGTTCTACAAATGCTTCTCCTAATTCATCCATGGAAAGTTCATCATTAAGAGAAGTGGAAGGGGTTACCTTGCTTGTGCTTTCATTTGCCATGAAGCACATGTTGGCGGTGTCGATTTCCTCCTCGGATTCGCTCTCGGAATCCCATGTAGCTTTCATTGCCTTCTTCTTATAAGGCTTCTTTGAGGTGGAGGGCTTCACTTTATCCGGGCACTCCGCAACAATGTGTCCCGGTCTTTGGCAATTGAAGCAAATTATCTTTCTTTCTTCTTTGCCTCCTTGCCATCTCCTTCTTCCTTGAAATTTAGCCTTGTTGTACATCCTCCGGACGTTCTTCACAAGAAGTGAGAGCTCTTCGTCATCTTCTTCTTCATCGTCTTCGTCGGAGTGTATGGATTGGCTTTTGAAGGCTATAGTCTTTTTCTTGGAAGGAGCCATATCTTCCCTGCCTTTCTTTCCATCTCATGGGTTTTGAGGTTCCCAATGAGACCTATTAGCTCCATCTCCTCCTTGTCATTGAGTTCCTTCAAGGTTGTTGCTTTTACTTCCCATGAAGGAGGAAGAGCCCGGATGATCTTTCTAACTCTTTGATCATTATCAATGCCATCACCTAGAGAAGAAAGTCCATTAGTAATCTTGGTAAATTTTGTAACCATATCATCTATGGTTTCATTTTCTTGCATGCAAAAGTTTTCATATTGGGACCGAAGAAGGTCTATCTTAGCCCTCTTCACTTGTGAAGTCCCTTCATGTGTAACTAGCAAATGTGTCCAAATTTCATATGCGGACTTGCAATAAATAACTATAGCTATATCATCATCATTAAGGGCTTGAAGTAGTGCATAGTGAGCCCTAGCATTGGCATCAAATTCCTTAGTCTCAATTTCGGACCAAGTAGATTCATCACCGGGGGGTGCACTAAAGGGTTTGGTCACGGCCTTTGCAACTCGACTTCCTAGAGATTGCAAGAAAACGGTCATCTTAACCTTCCATATGGGAAAGTTAAGTCCATCAAACTTAGGAGGGGTCTTAATTCCATCGGCCATTTTTACTAAGTGAGAATGAATGAAATGATTAGCAATATTAGGATCTCTCTAAGGTTGTTAAGCCAAGAGCCTAGAGTCCAAGCTCTGATATCAATTGAAAAACACCTAGAGGGGGGGTGAATAGGTGTAATTGCTAATCTAACAATCTTTTTAAAACTAAATGGATGAATGATGCTACGATCTCTCAAAACAAGACTAAGAGCCAATACCCCGTGAGAGGTTCTGAACTTCTTCCTCCCAATTCCCCTTGAATGGGTTAGAGGTGCGCAATGCAACCTTGTTGTATGAGAATTGATCGAAGAAAGTATGAATAAAATGCAATGATGAAATGCACACAAGATGTATCACAAGTATCACAAGCAATAACACAAGGAAATAAAACTAGATCTCAAGCAAGTAATTGAAAGTAAAAGAGTGCAAGAGAAATTTAAAGCAAAAATGAACGCAAGGCAATCGCAAACACAAGATGTTTGTTTCGAGGTTCGAGCCACCGCTCTACTCCCCACCTTCACCTCCGTGAAGGGTTTCCACTATCCACCGAGGACGCTTACAACGGTCTACCGAAGACCCGAGCACCGAGCTCCGCAACTTACAAGACCTCTACCGAAGAGGTGTCTCCACAAGAACAAGAAGATCACAAGAACAAGAGTGATCACAACAAGATCACCAAACTCTTTTACAACACTCTCACTCTTTTTACAACTTCACTATAGAATGAGTTAGGGATTTTTGGCTCTATGAAGTGTAGTGAGAAAACTCAGTTGTAGAGATGATTTTTGCTAACAAAACACAACTGAAAACAAGCTCAAGAAAAAGTAGGAAATGGAGAGCCTAAACACTTTTCTTTTCTCTTTGAAAACTTTGAAAACTTGAGGATTTTTCTTGGTATTTTGCAAGAGAGTCTTCTCCTCTATTTATATAGAGAGAAATAGGTTTAAAACAATTTATTTAGAGTTTATTTGCTCTGAAAAAGTTCTCCAAAACCTCAGAAAAAGGTCTGCAAAAATAGATCAAAAGACTGATTTCAGAATTGCACAAAAGAGGAAAGAGCCGTTGGGCTGTTGCAGGCTTGGCGGTCGACCGGGCCGGTCGACCGTCAGCTCAGCTGGCAAAGAGCCGTTGGCTCGGGTCGACCGTCCAAAAAGAAAAACATAGTTCTCTTCGGGCGGTCGACCGGGGCGGTCAACCCAGAAAACCCGAGAGCAACTGCTTACAGTCGGTCGACCCGGGCGGTCGACCGACAGACGTGCACAAGTGTGCACGTCCTGGCACTAGCGCCGGTCGACCGTGCCGGTCGGCCGGTCAGCCTGAAACAGGAAAAACAGTAGGATTTTGAACTTGGAAATTTTGTAAAAAATATTTTGAAGTAGGGAAAGCTAAGTAACATGCTGGAAAGGGTATACATACATGATCAAAACATGATATTTATATTTGTAAAACTTAGGGGTCATGTATATATATACTAAGGCATGAAACATAAATTTTGATCATAAAAACTTGAATACAAAAACGTGTGTGTGTATCCTAGAGCCAATTTTCAAAACTCAAACTTTAACAATCTAATTCTTACATTGGTTCTAAGTACTACAAGTGCTTCAAGAGGGCTTTTCACCATAAGGTCTTCAACACTTGATTCTTGAGCCCAATTTGAGTTGACTTGAGTCCAAAACACTTTCTTTTAGGGTGTAAACCTTCTAGTTAAGTTAGAACCCTGAAACACACTTAACCAATAAACAATATTAGTACAAATAACTAATATGTTTTGTAATCATCAAAACACACTAAAAACGGGTGATTGTAACCTTGGGCCAACATTAGCTTCATCTCCCAGATTGATCTGAACAATCTTGTCTTCTGTGGGTGGCTCTCGCTGTTCAAAGTGGGTATACCAGAGAGTATTTAAATATTTGATCCAAGGATCCGTATCGGACTGGATCATTTCTTCATCTCCGTCTTCCAGGTGGCTTGTTGAGGCCATGTTCACTGAAAGTTCCCTGAAGATGTTGCCAACACTGACATCTGACTCCCATGATGACGTGCCGGAAGAGTAATCGTGGCTTGACAATTCTCGAGAATCAGAGGCTGATGGAGCCGGAGTTGATACATAGCCCAACCCCCTGCGAGTCTGATGATAATAATCGGGTGCTTTTCCTTTCGGCACAAAGGATCGAAGTAGCGTTCTCCTTCCTTTGCCAAAGTTCAACCCGGGTCAGCTGGTTAGGTCATACCCCATGTGTTTCATCATTCTGAGTGCTTTTGGTTCATAATGACTGAACTGAGGGGATTCCTGCTCGCCTTCCTATTCTTTGTGGGGCGTTGGTTCAGGTGAGATTCGCCCAAAAAGAATTAGTTTTTGGCCTTTCCGTCTTGCTGGAACCATAAATATAGATTCTTGCGCATCGCCGACATTTCGACATGTTTCAAAGGACGATTTCACTGGTACATGCAACGATGTCAAAGCATCCATTGCCGACCAGAGATCGTCATCCACGTCGGTACTAGTGTCTGACGGCACTGAATCAGAAGCAAACACAGAAAAATACGCTAAATCTAATTCTTCATTAATGTACCAACCGCCTACATCATCGGCGGAGGTATTATCAACATCGGGCTTATTAATACCCGTTACAGGTGGATCTAGCTCCCACACACACTCATCTTCTTCCAGCTCGGTGTCGGCTTCATTGCCAGAGTCTGGTTCCTCTGATTGCGGGACTTCATCTATTTCCACAGATTCCTGATATAGGAGGGAATCTGTGAAATAATTCTCTACTCCCTTGAACGGATGCCTTTCGGCAATCAACGTTCGCACCTTTTCACTCCCGTCAATGTATTTCATGACTTGGTGGAGAGTAGAAGGAATGATAGAATTGCGATGAATCCATGGTCATCCCAGCAGCAAGTTGTAGGAGGTGTCAGCGTCTATGACGTAGCATGTCACCTCTGACCTTAGGTCACCAATCTGGCATTTGAGCTTGACCTTCCCCATTGGACGGGTACTATTGGCATTGAACCCGTAAATGGTCGTTTGGGTAGGGCTCAAACGGTGAGTAGGAATCCCGAGATGTTGCATGACCCTTCGGGGCATGATGCTCAATGCAGACCAGGATCTACCTGGATGCGGTTCACCTCAGATGATCCAATATACCCTGCGAAGTAAAGGGTCGATCATGTTTCCCTTTGACTTGCATATCATCTGCCGTGAAAGTGATGCAGGGGATATTTTGGGAGGCGTGGAGGCAATCCTCTACATCTTCCTCCTTTGGTAGCTGGGTCATGAAGACTACAGCATTAGCCAGAGCTTCTTGTAGAGCTTCTCTGGTCGACTTTGATAGTCTAAGAAGCTCATAAAGCGTAATCCGCGTCGGGATGTTGGCTAACTGAGCCAGGACATCAAAGCGGTAAGGTGCTGCGGATCCTTCCGCTGCGTCCTTCAAAAGAATTCGAGAAAACCGAAGTTCTTTCTGTTTCTCCCCGGGTTGCTTCGCGGAGGGCTTGGCTGGCTCTGCAGCGAGTCTTGGAGGAGTTACCGCCACTTCGCCATACTGCTTCAAGTAGGGCTGTCCTGAGCGGGTTCCCGCCACCAGCCGAGTGGGTTCTGCGGCCAGAACTATTGTCTCCTCTTCCGAGTCGGTTAGCGAAGGAATATCGGTATCCGCTTCTCGGGAAGAGGCACACACCACATTACAGGATGACGCCTTTGCCTTGCCCTTGGACTTCTTATTAGTTACAGTAGTCCATTGCTGGCCATCTCTAAGGTCGGGGTGAACCCACATGACTTCTCCCTGAGGAGTGGGAACAGGTACCAGGCCTTTCTCTTGCTGCTGGTGAGGGTCTGTGTTGACCATTCTCAGCTCTCCTCTTGGGATAGGGACTACTCCAGAGGGTGTTGGGGGTTGTCTCCCAAATTGGAGAACTGACGTCACATTAGCCGTCACCTTCTTCTGCTCTGGTCGGAGTTTCAATACCTCCGCGTCAATCAGGGCCTGAAGGATGTCTTTGAAGACATAACAGCTCTTGGTTGGGTGTCCCAACATCCTGTGGTACATGCAGTAGGTGGGATTGTCGGTTTTACCGACTTCCTCGGGGCGCCTAGCTTCAAGAAGTTTTAGTCGATTACTCTTGTTGAGTAATTTGAAGAGCGAGTCGACATGTTCATCCTTGAAGGAATACTGTTTGTTGGCCCGTGGTTGACTTGAAGAGCCACCTCCCTTGACCAGTTGAGGTTTAGCAGGGGATTTGGTTTCTGCTGCCAAGTTATCCTTCCTTTTGGCTTGGAGGGATGTGTCTGGCGCACGCCTCGTTGACCTCTCAGGCCTGGGCTTACCTTCTTGCACTCTGACGCGGGCGACAATCTCCTCAGCCTGTTCACCTTGTTGGACCAACTGCTTCCAGGTGCGGCTTTCAGCAACTCCTATTTGAGCAAGGAGTGAGGTTTGGAGATTGTGGCAGCATGTTTCCACCAGGGTGACCTGGGTCATGCCGCTCGGACATCGGAGTGCCACATTCTGAAATCTTTCCACGAAAGATTTGACAGACTCTCCCTTTCGCTGTTTGGTAGCCAAAAGGGTGGGCATCGTGATTTCCGAGTCGTCTTCGAAGAAGCGCGTTAGGAATAGCTTCTCCAAATCACCCCAGTTCTTGATGGAGCCCTCCGGGAGTTTCATAAACCATTCAAAGGCGAGCCCTTTCAGGGTGCCAATGAACAGACGTGCCAAGATGGCATCATTGTTTACTACATTCCCCGTTTGAGATTTAAAGTAGTAGAGGTGTTGGTTGGGTGACCCCTTCCCATCGAATGCTTGGAGGGTTGGAGCCTTAAACTTGGGCCGATATGGAACCAAGTCCCACTCGGCCGGATAAGGCCGGACCACTCCCGCTTCCTGGAGGCCTTTACGGTTGGCGAGGGCCTCAAGACGTTGCTCCAACTGATTCATTCTTTTAGAATGAACCTTTCCCTGATTTTGGTCGTCCTTCCCTTGCGACGAGGATTTGGACGAGGTCGAGGTGGGCTTCTCTCCATCAGGGTGCACAGAAGACGAGCTTTCTCCCCCTTTTTTCTTGCCCTTAGACTTTCTAGGGGGAGATTTCCTCCTGTCTTCGAGCAATTGTGCGAGCATCTATTTGAGAGAGTCGATAGATTCCCGCTGAGCAAGAATCATATCGAGTTGTTCCCTCTGGACCTGGGCTTGCTGATCCAGGCGCCGGGCTATCTCCTCAGGAGTGCCCGTCATGTAGGTGAAAGCTTCTTTCTCCGTAGAAGAGTTTGAGGCCTGCGATTCTGCTACAGCAGAATGGGAGTCATTCATTTTAACGCCCTGAGCTAGGGCATTATAATCAATCGGGGGAATGGTCCCGGTCCGGGTGCGAGTGTGTCGATACACTCCTTCCGGTTCAGAGTCAGACTCGTCAGAGCTGACTGCAGGCTATTTTCCTCTGCTCCTGCTTGTCATATTCGCAGTGAGCTCGGGGTATTCAGCATCAGAGAACATCCTCCGCCTATGAGAGCGTCTTCTTTTGGCTGACGGGGGTATCAGGTCAGCTGTCTAACTAAAGACTGCTGGTGCACATCTGAACCACAACGGCACTCGGAGAGCATAGAGATGAGCCGTTGGCAGCAACATGATGAAGTGACCTGATTGGCACTTTTTTTCTTCGTCAAGTAATCCCTCAGATCCACGGGAGGGGGATCGAAGAGATTAACCTCGCAACGTCGAAGACGGGAGGCATCCATATGCTGTACAGCCTGGACGCGGGTTTCAGGGACGCGACTTTCGCGCCGCGGCTGTAAGACGCGCGTCTGGCGTCTCAGTTGAGACGAGACGCGATTGTCGCGTTGCCGCTTAGTGCGTCGGGGCAGAAGAGTTTGAGAGAGAGTAGGTTGCTGGGCCCCACGCTTATGGGGGCGTGCCTCTTGCGCTTGACGAGGCGCAGAGGTTTCACCTTGGAGTTTGATAAGTTGGTCTTCAGAGGACCTAACTTGGGGAGTCTCGCGTTTGGGCCGCCAAACGCGGATTTCGCGCACTGGATACGGCGCAGCTAAGACGCCAGTTTGTGCGTTGCGTGCAGCCCCAGTTGGACAATCAGAAGTTTCAACTTGAAGCTGACGCGCACGCCTCCTCTGACGACGCTCAACATTTCGGTTGCGTCGTGAGGTGGAGAGAGACCAACGACGACCTGATGCTGGACACCAGAGATTTTGACCACGCGGGTCTCCTGAGAAACGCTGACGCGTGTGTTCTGCGCGGCGCGGTTGGTCGCAACGGTAGTTGTGCCTGAGACCACGCGGGCCTCCTGAGAGGCGTTGGCGCGTGTATCCTGCTTGGCACAGTTGGCAACAGCGGTGCCCGAGAGAGCCTCAGATCGGGCTTCGGGGCCATTCCCCATCGAGACCCTGCGGCAGACGCGGGTCCTTGGGCTCTTGGAGCCGGAAGAGAGAAACTCTTCGTACTTCGCCTGGTCGAACTCGACAACTAGCGATTCGACCATCTTCCCCTTATAGAGGACGTCACCTTGCGCCACGATTTGCTCGTCGGTAACAAATGAAGTCCCCAGCGGAGTCGCCATCCCTTGTACGCACACGGAGAGAGTACGGGCCCGAGGGTAAGATTTCCTTGAATCAAATTGAAAAATTACAACAGACTCGTATTCCGGTTACAAGGGAGGGAGGATGTTGAGTCTTAAATCCTCCCTTTGTTTAAGGCTGGGTTCTTTAAGTGGCGATGGAGAGTGAATCTTGTTCTCCGTTGACCGGGTGATCGTCTAGACCTTCGGGGATCTTCTCTTCGGCTGGTAGGAGTAGCACAGCTCCGTCTACCAAAACTCTCAAAGAGAAGGTAGGCAAAGAGCAACTTGTACGCAGCAAGCTTGCTGAAGAGTTGAGCTCTCTCTTGCTTCTCTCTCTGTCTGCCTGTGTGCAGTCTGTTGTGTCTATCTCCTGTTTCTTCTATCGTCCCCCGTCTGTGTGTGTGTTTCCCCTCATAGCGGCGGGGCTATTTATAGAGGTTTCAGGGGTGAACGTGCCCCATAAAAATGCTCCACAATGAGGGGCTAACTTCCCCGCTATGTGGGCGGTGACTGGCCCCATAACCAGGGCGGTTTTAACCGAGACGTGGGCCTTGGACCCTCGCGCCCTGATGTTGAGACGCGGGTGTCGAGCCCACGCGCCTTGATGTTGAGACGCGGGTGTTGAGCCCACGCGCCTTGATGTTGAGACGCGGGTGTCGAGCCCACGCGCCCTGAGGTTGAGACGCGGGTGTCGAGCCCACGCGCCCTGAGGTTGAGACGCGGGTGTCGAGCCCACGCGCCTTGATGTTGAGACGCGGGTGTCGAGCCTACGCGCCTTGATGTTGAAACGCGGGTGGCCATCATTAGTCCTGCGTCTAGAACCTGAAACTCTGCCCTTTTTAATGGCTTGTCTTTTAATGATTTTTAGACAGCCTACAATGGCGTCAGTGATCATCTTAGGCCAATAATATCCCAACTTTTGGAGTGATCCCCAAGTTTTGGGCCAGGTTAATGGGCTCCACACATGCCGTCATGGGCTTATTTCAATACCTCCTGTGTCTCTTTTTGTGATAGACAGCGAAGCAAGATCCCATCATGCGATCGACGATACAGTGTTCGCGTGATCGCATTATAGTAGAATTTGGGGACTTTCCTTCTAATGGCAGCCGCTTCTTTGGTATCATCAGGCAGGATGCCGTACAAAACATAATCAATGTAAGGGAATCGCCAGTCTCTAGGCTCTGGGACGGTTGACGACTCAAGAGCTTCTTTGACTTGACAATCTCCTGTCGGCTTCTGGTAATCCTCAGAAGCGATTCTTGGGCAACACAGGTCGTGGCTGTTGACAAGTATTTTCTCTACTACTCCAGCTGGAAGGGCTAATGAGGCAGCGAGAGACGCCAGTGCATCTACATGCGCATTTTGCTGGCGGGGTACATGGTCGATGTAAAAGTTTATGAACCTCTCGGCCATGTGGACAGTTGCGTTGTAATAGGGTACTAGATCTTCATGTCTGACTTCGTACTCCCCGCGAACTTGGTTGACGATAAGTTTAGAGTCACCATATGCCTCGAGATTTTTAACGCCAATCTCATTGGCGAGTTGCATTCCAATCAAAAGGGCATTGTACTCCGCTACATTATGGGAGCAGGGCTCGGTTAATGAGACGGCTCGAGGAATCACATAGTTCTGTGGGGAGACGAGTACTACCCCTACTGCTGCTATGATATGTCCTTTCGAGCCTGTTCTCGATGCGCCGTCAAAGAAAAGTTGCCACAGTTGTCTTTCAAAAGATGTCTGGGTCAGGCAAACTTCAGCGACCTCGTCTGAGAGATCCTCGTAAAGTTCGGTTGCCCTCGGATCTGGATGCTCAGCCAGGAAATTCGCCACTGCTTGTCCCTTCACGGCTTTTTGTGGTAAAAAGCGCATTTCATATTGGGATAGCAGTATGGCCCATTTTGCCAATCGGCCGTTTAACGACGATGGCTTTGTCATAAGTAGCCTCAAAGGGTTAACCTTTGATATGACATTTATAGTTTGGCCTACCAAATAGTGTCGCATTTTTGAACAGCGAACACCAATGCCAAACATTCCTTTTCGATCGGGCTGTATCGATGTTCGGCCCCGATCATGGTTCTACTCAAATAATAGATTGCTTGCTTGTGTCCTTGATCATTATTCTGGGCTAGTAAAGCTCCTAGAGAATGATCCATTGCTCGGACGTATATCAGGAAAGGTTTTTCGGACACCAAAGCTGTAAGGACTGGTGGTTGTGTGAGGTATTGTTTAATTTCCTCAAACGCTTGTTGGCAAGCATTGTCCCAAATGAACGAGACACCCTTTTTCATTAATTTGGTAAAGGGTTGGGATTTTCTGGAGAGATTTGAGATGAACCTTCGGATGTATGCCAATCGTCCTTGCAATCCCCTGAGTTCTCTGAGATTCTATGGAGGTTGCATCTCCTGAATGGCGCGAACCTTTTCGGGTCCAAATGAATTCCTGTGGAAGTTACCACAAACCCTAGGAATTTGCCACTGGCCACCCCCAGGAAGGATTTGGTGGGGTTCATCTTCAACTGATGGGCCCGCATGATGTCAAAGATAGCCTTCAAATCGGCTATGTGATCACCCTTGGCGTGGCTTTTTACTGCGATGTCGTCAACATAGCATTCCACCGTTTTACGCATGCGTTCGTGGAAAATGACATTCATGGCCCTCTGATATGTTGCCCCTGCATTCTTTAGTCCGAAGGGCATGACGGTGTAGCAGTATACCCCCAGTGGTATCCTGAAAGAAGTATGTTTTTCATCATCAGGATACATTTTGATTTGGTTATACCCTGAGAATCCATCCATGAAGGACATTCGCTCGAATCCACACGTATTGTCAATCATGACATCCGTGATTGGAAGTAGGAATTCGTCTTTGGGACAGGCCTCGTTTAGATCGCGAAAATCAATACAGATCCGGATCTTTCCGTTCTTTTTGGCAACGGGGACGATATTGGCTACCCAATAAGGATGTTGTTCTTCCCTAATGAAGCCAGAGTCTATAACTTTTTTGACTTCTGACTGAATTGCTTCCATTACTTCTGGACGGAACCATCGCTGTTGTTGTTTGACTGGCTTTACATCCGAATTAATGTTGAGGCGATGCATAGCCACTCGAGGATCAAGTCCAGGCATGTCCTCGTAATTCCAGGCGAAAATATCTATATATTCTCGCACAAGAGATATTAAATCTTCTTTCTCGGAGGGCGACAAGCTTTCGCTTATAAAGATGGGCTTAGGATTAGCTTCATCTCCTAGATTAATCTGGGCAACTTTATCCTCCGTAGGCGGCTCGCGCTGTTCAAAGCGAGTATCCCAAAGAGTATTTAAGTGCTTGATCTAAGGATCTGTATCAAACTGGATCATCTCTTCATCTCTGTCTTCCAAGTGGCTGGTTGAAACCATATTCACTGAAAGTTCTCTGAAGATGTTGCCGACAGTAACATCTGACTCCCATGATGACGTACCCGATGAGTAATTATGGCATAATGACTCTTCAGACTCAGAGGCTGATGGGATCAGAGTTGACACATAGCCCAACCCCCTGCGAGTTCGATGATAATAATCAGGAATTTTTCCTTTTGGAACAAAAGATCGGAGTAGTGTTCTCCTTCCTTTGCCGAAGTTCAACCCAGGTCCGTTTGTCAGATCATACCCCATGCTTTCCATCATTCTGAGTACATTTGGCTCATAATGAATGAACTGAGGGGGTTCTTTCTCGCTTTCTGATTCCTCACGAGACATCGGCTCGGATTTGATTTATCTGAAAAGAATTAGTTTTTGGCCTTTCCGTCTTACTGGAACCATGAATATTGATTCTTGCGCATCACCGGCATCTTGGTACGTTTCGAAGGATGATTTCACTGGTACATGCAATGATGTTAAAGCATCCATTGCCGACCAGGGGTCATCATCCACTTCAGTACTAGTGTCTGACGGCACTGAATCAGAAGCGAACACAGAAAGATAAGCCAAATCTAATTCTTCATTAATATACCATTCGCCTACATCATTGGCGGTGTTATCAACATCGGGCTTATTAATACTCGTTACAAGTGGATCTTCTTCCCACATGCACTCTTCTTTATCTGGCTCGGTATCAGCTTCATTACCAGAGTCTGGCTCCTCTATTTACGGGATCTCATTCGTTTCTACAGAGTCCCGGTACAGGAGAGAGTCTGTGAAATAGTTCTCGACTCCCTTGAATGGATGCTTTTCGGCAATCAACGTTCGTACCTTTTCGCTCCCGTCGATGTATTTCATGACTTGGTAGAGGGTGGAGGGAACGATAGAATTGCGATGAATCCATGGTCGTCCCAGCAGCAAATTGTAGGAGGTGTCGGCATCAATCACGTAGCATGTCACTTTCGACTTTAAGTCCACAATTTGGCATTTAAGCTTAATCTTCCCCATTGGATGGGTACCATTGGCATTGAACCTATAAATGATAGTCTGGGTGACGCTCAACCGGTGGGTAGGAACCCCTAAATGTTGCATGACCCGGCGAGGCATAATGCTCAATGCAGACCCTGGATCTACCTGAATGCGGCTTACTTCAGATGATCCGATATACCCTGTGAAGTATAGGGGTCGATCATGTTTACCTTTAACCTGCATATCATCTGCCATGAAAGTGATGCATGGAGCATTTTAGGAGGCGTGGAGGCAATCCTCTACATCTTCCTCCCGTGGTCCAACCGGCACCTGGGTCATGAAAACCTCAGCGTCAGCTAGACCCTCTCTCAAAGCCTCTCTGGTTGACTTTGATAACCTCAGGAGTTCGAAAGAGTAATTCGGGCCGGAATATTGGCCAGTTGAGTCAGGACGTCAAAGTGGTAAGATGTTGTGGATCCTTCCGCGATGTCTTTTGAGAGAGCTTTAGAAAACTGAAGCTCTTTCTGTCTCTCCACGGGTTGTTTTGTGAAGGGCTTGGCTGACTCTGTAGTGGGTTTTGGAGGGATTGCCGCCACTTCGTCATACTTTTTTAAATATGACTGGCCCGAACGAGTTTTCGCCACAAGTTGGTCGGGTTCTGCAGCGAGAACTATTGTTTCCTCTTCTGAATCAGTCAGTGAGGGAACATCAGTTTCTGCTTCGCGGGAAGATACACACACCACATTGCAGGACGAAGCCTTTGCCTTGCCTTTGGATCTCCAGCTGGTAACAGTGGTCCATTGTTGGCCATTCATAAGGTCAGGATGAACCCACATAATTTCCCCCTGAGGTGTGGGGACAGGTACAAGACCCTTCTCTTGCTGATGATGAGGGTCTATGTTGATCATTCTTAGTTCCCCTTTCGGGATGGGGACTACTCCAGAGGGTGTTGGAGGTTGTCTTCCAAACTAGAGGAATGATGTCATATTAGCGTCACTTGCTTCTGCTCTGGACGAAGTTTTAGTACCTCTGCGCCAATCAGAGCCTGAAGGATGTCATTGAAGACATAACAGCTGTTGGTAGGGTGTCCCAGCATCCTATGATACAGGCAGTAGTTGGGATTATCGGTTTTACCGACTTCTTCAGGGCGTCTAGCTTCGGGAAGCTTCAGTCTGTTGCTCTTGTTAAGTAATTTGAACAACGAGTCAACATGTTCGTCCTTGAAGGAATACTACTTGCTGGCGCGCGGCTGACTTGAAGAGCCACCTCCCTTGACCGGTTGCGGTTTGACAGGGGATTTGGTCTCTGTCGCCAAGTTATCCTTCCTTTTTGTTTGAAGGGATGCGTCTGGCGCACGCCTTGTCAACCTTTCGGGTCTGGGTTTGTTTTCTTCTGCCCTAACCCGGGCGATAATTTCTTCAGCCTGTTCACCTTGCTGGATCAATTATTTCCAGGTGCGACTTTTAGCAACTCCTATTTGGGCGAGGAGTGAAGTTTGTAGATTGTGGCGGCATGTTTCCACTAGGGTGACCAGGGTCATACCGCTTGGACATCGGAGTTATGTATTCCGAAATCTTTCTACAAATGATTTGACGGACTCCCCCTTTCGCTGCTTTGTAGCCAAAAGAGTAGGCATTGTGAACTTTGAGTCGTCTTCAAAGAAGCGTGTCAGGAAGAGCTTCTCCAAATCGCCCCAATTTTTAATGAAGCCTTCCGGGAGCTTCATGAACCATTCAAAGGCGAGCCCTTTTAGGGTGCCGATGAACAAACGTGCCAGGATGGCATCGTTATCTACCACGTTCCCCGTCTGAGACTTAAAGTAGTAGATATGTTGGTTCGGTGACCCTTTGCCGTCAAATGCTTGGAGGGTCAGAGCTTTGAACTTGGGAGGGTATGGAACAAGGTCCCACTCGGCCAGATATGGCCGGACCACTCCTGCTTCTTAGAGGCCTTTTTGATTAGTAAGGGCCTCGAGACGTTGCTCTAATTGATTCATTCTTTTAGAAAGAACCCCTCCATGGTCCTGGTTGTCTTTTTCCCGAGATGAGGATTTAGACAGGCCAGAAGTAGATTGCTCTTTCTCCTCAATATGTACAGAAGATGAGCTTTCTCCCTCTTTTCGTTTGCCTTTAGACTTTTTAGAGGAAGCTTTGTCGGTTGACTTCCTCTTGTCTTCAAGCAATTGTGCCAGCATCTGCTTGAAGGAATCGATAATTCTTGTTGAGCACGAATCATCTCGAATTGTTCCTTCTAGACCTGGGCTTGCTGCTCCAAGCGCCTGACTATCTCCTCAGGAGTATTTGTCATGTATATAAAGGCCTCCTTCTCTATGGAAGAGTTCGAAGCCTATGACTCTGCAATAGCGGAATGCGAGTCATTTACTTCAATGCCCCAAGCCAGGGCACTGCAATTGATCGGGGCAATTACCCCAGTCTGAGTTCGAGTGTGCCGGTACACTCCTTCTGGTTCTGTGTCAGACTCATCAGAGCTGACCACAGGTTGCTTTCTCCTACTCTTGCTTGTCATGTTTGCAGTGATTTCAGGGTATTCAGTGTCAGAGAAAGTCCTCCTTCTGTGGGAGCGATTTCTTTTAGCCGATTGGGGAGTTAGAGTCAGCTGTCTGAATCTAGACTGCTGGCTTGCACGTGAACTGCAGTGGCACTCAGAGAGCATTGTAATAAGCCGTTCGCAGCAACACGATGGAGTGATCCGACTAGCACTTCTCTTTCTTGTCAAATAATCCCTTAGATCCGTGGGAAGGGGATCGAAGAGATTAGCCTCGGATTGCCGAGGGCTTTTTAACTTGCGAGAGTTCTCCTTGCTTCGCAAAGCTAAGACGCAAGGTTCTGAGACATGAGGCTCATGAACGCAGCTCTCGCATTGCGGCTCTGAAACGCGAGTCTGGCATTGCGGCTCTAAAACGCGAGTCAAGCGTCTCTGCTGATAAGAGACGCGGCTCTCATGTTGCCGATTGTCACATCTGGGTAGAGATGCTTGAGAAACGCAGGGCTGCTGGGTCCCGCGTACGGAGGTGCGGGTCTTATGTCTTTGATAAAGAGCACGGACTTCGCGTTGCTGTTTGTGGCGTTTGGGAAGCGGTGCTTCAGAAATGCGAGCTTGGTGAATCTCGCGTTTAGGTTGCCAAACAGACTTCACGTGTCTGACATGGTTCAGAAGAGATGCCGGTCTGAACCTCGCGTCCTACCTCAGTCGGACAAACAGTTGTTCCAATTTGTAGTTGACGCATACGCCGCCTCTGTCGCCGATCGGCATTCCGGTTACGTCGTATGGGTTGAAGGGAACCCCCGGTAACCTGGCGCTGAGGAAGGGGATGAACAGGCTGAACGTCAGGGACATTAATCACGCGGGCCTCCTGAGAGGCGTTGACGCGGGCATTACGCATGATGTTATTAGCCACTACATCCTTCTCACCAATCGCGTCTGGGAGAATCTCAGAGCGGACTTGAGAGCAAGTCCCCGAAGGGACTTTCTGGTAGACCCGCGCCTTTAGGCTCTTGGAGCCAGAAGAGAGGAACTCTTCATGCTTCGCCTGGTCGAATTCTATGACAAGTGATTCGACAGTTTTTCCTATACAGGTGACGTCACCTTGCGCCATAACTTGCTCGTCAGTAGAGAAAGTAGTCCCCAGCGGAGTCACCATCTCTTGTTTGGTGGGAGAAAGTTCCTTGTAAAGTTTCCTTAAATCAAATGAAAGATTACAATGGATTAATACTCTGACTACAAGGGAGGGGAGATGTTTAGACTTGAATCTCCCCTTTGTTTAATGTTGGGTTCTTGATGTGGCGGTGAAAAGTGAATCTTATTTTCCGTTGACCAGGTGAACGTCAGGACCTCTTGGGAATCCTCTCTTCGACGGCAGGCGGAGTAACACAGCTCCTGTCAACCAGGAATCTCAAAGAGATTGTAGGCAAAGATTAACTTGTACGCAGCAAGTTGTTCGAAGAGTTGAACTCTCTTTCTTTTCGGTGGAAGTCTTGGTGTTTCTACAGCTCACAAGCAAAATTCTTCTCCAAGAATTATCTGATCAACCGACCCCTTCTCCCTAGCAAACGAGGCTATTTATAGAGGCTTCAGGGGTGAACGTGCCCCCTAAAAACGCTCCATAATGGGGGTTAACTTCCTCATTATGTGGGCAGTAATTGACCCAATAACGAGGCCAGTTATAACTGAGACGCGGGTTTCGGCCCTTGCGCCTTGGTGCTGAAGCATTACTGAGACGCGGGTTTTGACCCTCGCGTCTTGATGCTGTAGTGAACGCGGGTTTGACCCTTACGCCTTGATGCTGCAGTGATGCTGAGACGCGAGTTTTGACCCTCGCGTCTTGATGCTGCTGTGATGGCTATGATTAGCCCTGCGTCTGGAGTTTGGACTCTGCTTTTTGATGACTTGTCCTTAGTGATTTTTTAGACAGCCTACATTAGGGAGCCGAGTTGCAAAGGCGGTGACCAAACCATTTAGTGCACCCCTTGGTGATGAGGACACTTGGTCCGATATTGCCACGAAAGAGTTTGACGCTAATGCTAGGGCACACTATGCCTTACTTCAAGCTCTTAATGATGATGATATTTCTAGAGTCATTCATTGCAAATCCGCTTATGAGATTTGGACTCACTTATTAGTCACTCATGAGGGAACCTCACAAGTAAAGAGGGCTAAAATCGACCTTTTTCGTTCCCAATATGAAAACTTTTCCACGCAAGAGAATGAAACCATAGATGATATGGTTACTAAGTTTACAAAGATTACTAATGGTTTTTCTTATTTAGGTGACGGCATTGACAACGACCAAAAAGTGAGGAAGATCATCCGTGCACTCCCTCCATCTTGGGAAGTCAAAGCCACAACTTTGAAGGAGCTCAATGACAAGGAAGAAATGGAGCTCATCGGTCTCATTGGGAATCTCAAGACCCATGAGATGGAAAGAAAAGCAAGAGAAGATATGGCTCCTCCCAAGAAGAAAGCAATAGCCTTCAAGAGCTCTTCCACCTACTCCGACGAAGACGATGAAGAAGAGGGTGATGAAGATCTTTCTCTTCTTGTAAAGAACGTTCGAAGAATGTACAATAAGGATAAACTCCAAAATAGAAGGAGATGGCAAGGTAAAGAAGAGAAGGAAATCATTTGCTTCAATTGCCGGAAGCCGGGTCACATTGTTGCGGAATGTCCGAAAAACAAAGTCAAACTCTCCACCTCCAAGAAACCATACAAAAAGAAAGCTTTAAAGGCTACTTGAGATTCGGAGAGTGAATCCGATGAGGAAGTCGACACCGCCAACAAGTACTTCATGGCTAATGAGAGCACAAGCAAGGTAACTCCCGATACATCTATTGAAGATTGTGAACTATCTGAACTAGGAGAAGGTTTTGAAAAACTATCTCATAACTATGATTTTCTCAAAAAGAAATACTTGAAAATGAAAAAGAAAAATGAATCACTCAACCACAAAGTTTTCATTCTCACAAAAGAAAAGGATGAATTATTTTCAACTCTCACTTCTACTCAAAAGGATTTTATTGACTATAAAATTTCTTGCAAAGGTAAATTTCCACAAATTGATGAAAACGAGATTTCCTTGCTAAAGAAAAAAATTGATTCATTAGGAGTAGTTTTGAAGAAATGTGAATTTGATAAAACTAGACTAGAGGCTATGTTTCCTAAGAAACATGTCCCAAAGAAACAATCACATGCTATTCATACTCATGTTTTACATCATGCTAAGCACCCTAAATATGACCACACTCCACACACTCATCATGCATTCATGTATAGTAAAGTTTATGCATGCACATATTGTGGCCGTAAGGGTCATTTGGTTAAATTTTGCTATGATAGGATAAATGCATCGCATAACATGTTTGGGTTCGGAATACTAACATTTAAGGACCCAAGAGAGTTTGGATACCAAAGTCAACAAGTTTCTTAAATGATGTAGGTACATTCCAAAGCCCAACGACGTAAGGAGTGGTGGTATCTTGATAGTGGTTGCTCAAGGCACATGACTTGGGATATCAACAACTTCGCAACCCTATCAAGATACCATGAAGGAGGCACCGTCACCTACGGAGATGACGCCAAAGGAAAAATCATTGGTATTGGTAATGTTAAACTTGGTACAACTCCTTTAATAGAAAATGTTATTTTAGTTGATGGCCTCAAGCATAATCTCTTGAGTGTTAGTCAACTTTGTGATAAAGGTTTTAATGTTATTTTTGATGACCTAGCATGTAGTGTTATTGATAGACAATCCAATGCATGTATATTTTCCGGATTTCATGAAAACAATTTATACATGATTGATATGTCTAAAATGCTATGCAATGCTATTTGTTTGAATGCCCTCGATGATGACTCTTGGTTATGGCATAGGAGATTAGGCCACATTTCTTTTGACCATCTATCTAGATTAAACAACAAGGAAATGGTGAAAGGTATTCTTTGCTTGCAATTTGAAAACGACCGCATTTGCGATGCGTGCCAACTTGAGAAACAAACCAAGTTCTCTTTCAAATCAATCAAGGATATCATGACATCACGACCTTTGGAGTTGATCCATATGTATTTGTTTGGTCCTACAAAAACTAAAAGTCTAAGTGGGAATCGTTTTGCTTTCGTTTTAGTTGATGATTTCTCTCGTTTTACTTGGGTTTTCTTTTTAGAACATAAAAATCAAGCCTTTTCACATTTTCAAGCCTTTAAGAAAAGAGTTGAAAAGGAAAAAGATTCTTCTATTTTAAGAATAAGAAGTGATAGAGGTGGTGAATTCAATAACAAACCCTTTACCACTTTTTATGAAGAACATGGAATTAAGCATGAACTATCTTGTTCTAGAACTCCACAACAAAATGGAGTTGTTGAAAGGAAAAATCGTACATTACAAGAGATGGCTAGGACAATGATAAATGAGTACGGTCTCCCTCGATATCTATGGGCCGAGGCCGTAAACACATCTTGCTGCATATCAAATAGGGTTTTCTTATGCAAAAACTCTTCTAAAGCATCTTTTGAGATTTATTATTCAAGAAAATCAAATGTTTCATACTTTAAAGTTTTTGGTTGTAAATATTTTATTTTAAATACTAAAGATAATTTAGGTAAATTTGATGCAAAATCATATGAAGCAATTTTTGTTGGTTACTCTAACACTAGTAAAGCTTATAGAGTCTTCAATAAATCATCTTTGACTATTGAAGAATCTATACATGTAAAGTTTGAGGAATCTAATGTGTTTGTTGAGAATGTTATAGAAATAGATTTCCTAAATGAAGACATGGAGAGGATTACTTTGAAGGACTCACCTACTCTTGAAGACAAGCTAAAGGTTGATGAGGAAAATGATGTTCAAGAAAATGAAGTGGAGACAACACAACCACTTTCAAAAGATTGGAGATTCACTCCACATCATCCCAAGGATCTTATTATAGGTGAAGTATCATAAAGGGTAACTACTCGTTCTAAACTTCATGATCTTTGTGGGCACTATGCATTTATTTCTCATGTTGAACCAAAGAACATCCTCGAAGCCGAGGGCGACTCATATTGGTTGCTAGCCATGCAAGAGGAGCTCAATCAATTCGAGCGCAACCAAGTTTGGCATCTTGTTCCTAGGCCCCACGATAGACCAACAATTGGTACTAAGTGGATTTTTAAGAACAAGTTGGATGAGTCGGGTAATATTGTTAGGAATAAATCTAGGTTAGTGGCCCAAGGTTACACTCAAGTCGAAGGTATCGATTTTGAGGAAACTTTTGCACCCGTAGCACGGCTTGAAGCCATACGGATGACACTTGCATTTGCTTCATATAAAGATTTTAAACTTTTTCAAATGGATGTAAAAAGTGCTTTCTTAAATGGATTTATTGAAGAGGAAGTGTATGTTGAATAACCCCCCGGGTTTGTTAATCCTACACATCCGGATTTTGTTTTCAAACTAGACAAAGCTCTTTATGGTTTAAAACAAGCCCCTAGGGCTTGGTATGAAAGACTTCCTTCATTTTTTATTTCAAATGATTTTAATAAAGGAAAAATAGATACTACTTTGTTTACCAAACATGTTGAAAATGATATACTTATAGTTCAAATATATGTTGATGATATCATATTTGGTTCTACTAATAAAAATCTTTGCAAAGCTTTTGAATCATGCATGAAGGAGAAATTTGAGATGTCTATGATGGGCGAGCTTAACTACTTCCTTAGTCTCCAAATCAAGCAAAGGAAGGATGGGATTTTCATCAATCAAGCCAAGTACATGAAGGAACTTATCAAGAAATTTGGGCTTGAAGGGGCTAAGACAAGTAAAACTCTCATGGCTACCACCACAAAGCTTGACAAGGATGAACAAGGTACAAATGTAGACATTAAACTCTACCGTAGCATGATTGGTAGCTTGTTGTATTTAACGACTAGTAGGCCGGACATTATGTTTTGTGTATGTCTTTGTGCTCGATTTCAATCGTGTCCTAAAGAGTCCCATTTGATTACGGTAAAACGCATTATTAGATACCTTAAGGCACAATTGAAATGGGTTTGTGGTATCCGAAGACCGGACAATTTTCAATGATGAGTTTTTCAGATGCCGACTATGCGGGTTGTAGAGTGGATAGGAAGAGTACCAGTGGAACATGTCAATTTCTCGGTAATTGTCTTGTTTCATAGTCTTCTAAGAAATAAAATTCGGTAGCCTCTCAACTGCCGAGGCGGAGTATGTTGCGGCGGGGCCTTGTTGTGCACAAGTCCTTTGGATGAAACATACTCTCCTTGACTATGATTTGCATTATGACCATATTAAAATATTTTGTGATAATACCAGTACTATTCATATGACTAAAAATGCAAATCAACATAGTAAGACTAAGCACATTGACATTCGATATAACTTTCTTAGAGATCTTTATGAGAAAGGTGATATTGAAATTGATTATGTTTCTATCGATTTTCAACTTGCCGATATTTTTACAAAACCACTAGACTATAATAGATTTTCTTTCATTTGTGGTGAATTGAATGTTTGTGTTATGGATTCATAAAATTTTCTTTCATTTTTTTTTTCAAACATTTTTTTTTACCCTTTTTGATGTATGACAAAAAGGGGGAGAAAATGTTAGTTTAAGTTTTCAGTTATTGTTTTTTTTTTATGTTTTCTTTTTCATACTATTTATTCATGTATATAGCCATTCTTATATATAGCATGATATAGCATGATTTGAGGGGGAGCCTCCAAGCTCCTTTCCTATTTTTTTTTGATAAATAACTCATATGTTTGTCATCATTAAAAAGGGGGAGATTGTTGGCCTAAGGTTATAATCACCCGGTTTTGGAGTTTTGATGATTACAAAACATATATAGTTATTTGTACTAATCATATTTAGTGTTTAAGTGTGTTTCAGGGTTCTAAGGATTCAAGATGTTTTCTTCCTTAAAGGAAGGTGTTTTGACTCAAGTTGACTCAATTCGGGATCAAGGATTCAAGTTATTCAACATTGCATATGGAGAAGCCCATATTGAAGATCTTGTAGTCACCTAGAACCAATGTAAGAATTAGTAATGTTAAAGAGTTGGTTATGATAAATTGGCTCAAGAAAACTCACACACACATTTTTACTTTCCAAAATAATACAAGTTTTGTTTTGGTTAGTTGGCTTAGGTACATGTTTTGATTGATATACATGTCTCAAAATATTTCATATTTTTACATCTAGTTTAAAACATGTATTTCATTCTCTATAGCATGTTACTTAACTTCAAACCATTTCAAAATATTTTAAAAATTCTTCAAAGTTCAAAAATATTTCCTAAACAAATCTGTTTCAGGCCTAACGGTCGACCGGGCGGTCGACCGGATCTATTTCAGGCCAGATCGGTCGACCCGGCATTGTGGCATTGGCGTGCACGTCTGCCGGTCGACCGGACCGGTCGACCGACTGACAGACCCTTGCTCTCGGGTTTTACCCTTGCTCTCGGGTTTTGTCGGTCGACCGGGCCAGTCGACCGACAGATCAAATAATTCTTTTTATTTAGCCAGCGGTCGACCGGCCCGGTCGACCGAGTCCAACGGCCCTTTTGCCAGATAGACTGCCGGTCGACTGGCCCGGTAGACCGACAGCCGCCAGCAGCCCCCAACAGCTAGTTTCTTGAAATCTGTTTTTTGGTTTTGATTTTGATGTTTCTTTTAGCTCTCTCTGATTTTCTTGTGGCTATAATCTGACCTATTGACCTAGATTAAATAATGAAATGCTCTTTTCAAATCCCTATAAATAGATGTCATTGGTCCCTTGTTGAAGAGAAAAAAATCCCCATTGTTTTTAAGTTTCAAAAGAAAAGAAAAGTTTTCAAGCTTTCATTCTCTAAAGTGCCTTCTTTAGTTAAAGTTTTCAGTTGGTTTACAAGCTATTTTACTTCTTTACAACTGAAATTTTTCTCAATTCACTTCTTGAGCCAAAAATCATCTCCACTCTATAAGAAGTTGTAAGAGAAAAATTTGTGGTCTTTTGATCACCTAGTGACTTGTAGTTCCTTGTGTTGAGATTCCTCTTGTGTAGAGGTTGGATTGGTTGGAGTTGGGTACTCCGGTCTTGTGTGTAAGTTCACCTAGAGGGGGGGTGAATAGGTGATGGCTAACCTAATGGTCACTTAGTGCCAAATAATGCGGAAGCTAAAAACAATTATGACCTAATAAAACTTTTACACTAAACACCACGTATAACACAAGAGTGTTGCTGAATTCCCGTGAAGGGCTCTGGACAAACTCCTCAAGATTCCCCTTGAATGGGTTGAGGTGCCGCGTTGGCTCTCTTGGTTAAATACAAGTGTTAGCAACAATCCCAAGCAAGTATATCAATTATGCACACAATATGAATATCAAGTATGTAAAGATAAGCACAAAGTAAGCATGCAAGATATAATAAGAGACAAAGAGAGAGAGAGAGAGAGAGAGCAATCGCAAACACAAAGGGTTTGTTTCGAGGTTCGAGCACACTTGCTCTACATCCCCGCCTTCGACACACGAAGGATTTTCACTATGCAAGATCCCAATGGATCTCTCCTCGGTGCCACAACACCTACAAGCCCTCGGACTCCCTAGTCCCGTACACACGCAAGCTCACTAGCTCGCCGAGGCCGCACCTCAAACCACCGAGTTCACAACCGAACTCTAAACCACCGCGAACACACTTGTCCGCCTCCTCAAAGAAACAAAGAACAAGTCTTTGGTGATCACAACACTTTGATCACCTAAAAACTATCTCACTACAACACTCCTATGAGACGAATAGTCAATGGATGCTCAAGTGTTTGTGTGAGAAAACAAGGAAAGAATCTTTGGTGAAAACTCAAGAAAATCTCTTTTACACTCTTGATAAACTCTCCTTTTAATTGGAAGTATTGGCTCTAATTTTGTGGAGAAAAACCTCTGGAATGAATGGGAAAAGCTGGCTCTAAGAGTCTCCAAAATCTTGGCTTAAAACAATGACCAAACCCCCAAATTTATAGGCCAAAAAAATATAGCCGTTGGGGTCTGTCAGGCCTGCCGGTCGACCCGAGCGGTCGACCGCCAGCGGTCAGAAATCTGACTGTTGGAGCCATGGTCGATCGCCCGGGTCGACCGAGCCACTGGAGCAGAGAGTCGAACTCTCTGTCGGTCGACCCGTACGGTCGGCTGAACTTTCCAGAGAGCAGAGATCTCTGGAGCGGTCGACCCGTACGGTCGGCCGTCCTCCAGTGCACAAAGGCGTGCACGTCTGTGCACGTCGGTCGACCCAACCGGTCGACCGACTTCAGAGTTAGTCGACTATAAAGGAAGCAAGTCGACTTATCTGAAGCCTGAAACAGTTTTTCTGAGATTTAAAACTAAGTCTTTTGGTTCACATAAAATCCCATAAATACATAAAAATTCTACAAAAATAGTTTTACCAATATACTATGATATACAAACATGCTTGCACAAAATCAAGGCATGTTATAAAAGATTGGACTATTTTTGTAACTTGGAAATATTTGGCTCATGAAAAAAACTGTTTTTCCAAAACAATATTTTTCCAAAACATGTTTTTCAAAATCTTCATCAAATACAAAAACAAGATATACTATTAAAGCATAGTGTGTATGGATATGATCTACTACACAATCAAGATGAAATATCTATGTTTTTGACAATAAGCATAAACTTGGTTTTGGTTGAAAGATGTAAACATGAATACCAAAAACCAAACATGTATTTTTCTAAAAGAAAATCTTTTGTAAAAAAAAAACTACCAAGAGTGTGTGTGTGATAAATATACTTGAGCAATCCACCAACTATTCTATCCTTTACATTTTTAACTAAAACAAAAACAAAATCTTTTACCTAGACACAAGTCTTCATCTTCTTGAAGTCTTCACTTGAAGGCTTCTCATCTTCTTGACTTGGTCCAAGCTTGATCCAAAAGCTCCTTGGATCACACCGTGCTAGCTCCAAATCTTGACATTTTATCCTTTGTTGAGCTATGCACCTACTAAGATCTTGATAATGAATCTGTCACTAATTAAACACAAGATCATTAGTAAACATAACTTCATGAGTTGATCATCATCAAAACTAGAGTGATGGGCCTTTGGGCCAACATTGTGTAGACCAATTGTAATCCCCTTGGGTGTAAAGGTTCCGGTGTGAAAATTCCCTTTGCGAATTTAGTGGAAATCTTTCACGGTGGTGGAGGCGGGGACGTAGAGCAGTGGCTCGAACCTCGTAACAAATTAATTGTGTTTGCGATTGATTTTCTTATTACTTTTCATTGCTTTACATTTCTAACTTGTGATACCTCTTGTTTGCACTTCATTATTGTACTCATTTCATTTACTTGCATTTCCGGTCTTTACTCATTTCAACAAGAAAGCAATTGCGCGCCTCAACTCATAATCTAGAGGAATTAAAGAGGAGAAGTTCTAGAGCCCTTCACGGGGAATTCGGCTTCAATTTCTTATTTTGAGTAACCGTTTGCATCATTCATACTTGTTTAAAAAGATTACTAGATTAGCATTAACACCTATTCACCCCCGCTCTGGGTGTTTTTTCACTTGTAATAGAAGGTGACGATCTATGAAAGGTTCTCTCTTTACCTCTCTTTATTTTCTTCGCTCTAACTCCTTTTACATGTTTAGCTAATCTTTTCTCTCATGGCAACTAACTCCTAACCACTCGCTAGTCTAACTTCTTACTTGATAATCCACATGAACCTAATAGCCTCTTGATTGGTCACTAATGTTGCAAATTTAATGTCACATTTTCATACTTATTTTTAATAAAAGCCTGCATAGTCCTAATTAATTGTTTGATTTATTTGCAGGCCCAATCCTTAAGGAGATGAAGAGAAATGAGCCCAAAAGCCCACCAGAATTCTGAATTAAATCAGAGTTAATTCGCACAAATAAAATCAGGGCAAAAATCAAGAGGTTGAAACCGGTTGAGAAGAATCCTCTCAGAATCGATCGGTTAAAGCCAAGAAATCCAAGGTCATTTCGTCAGAATCCGGAGCTCCAACGATAAAACCAACAAAGGATAAAGCCAGAAGAAGACCCCGGACAGACCCACCAACAGGGTGTGGCCACCTGGCCATACCCTGGCCACAGAATTGCGGCAATCTTGGGGAGTTAGGGGGAGCGTTTGCTCCCCGACCTCCCCGGGATCTTGGTTGTTAGGGTTTTTGCCTATAAAAAGGCATTTGCTGCACTGAAAATGGAGGCCAATGCAGATTAGGATTTAGACTAGTTTTTCCATTTTGTAGTTTAGTTTTTACTTTTATGTAACTTGTATGTAACTTAGGGTAGAGGAAGATTCATGTAAGTAAGAGAGAGGGACTGATGTTGAGAGTGACACCGACGATGTACCCTACTCCTTTCTTTCATTGTCTCAGCAAGTAATAAAGGTAAAGGCTTTGTTTGTTTTCTATTCTGCTTTACTTTACATTTGTTTTGTTTTTCATTTCCTCTTCTACTTCACCTTGGTTTTATGTGTTGAGTCTACAAGTGAACTCCAAAGCAAGTACACCGATGCTACGTGAGAGCCAGCGATAGTTCATGAAAGACGTTCTCCTCTTCCAAGCTCGCATCACTTCGTTCTTCTTATGCTTGACGATATAATGTGCACGGGGACCGAGCTCGAGTTTATGATCTATACGTTGAACGCCTCCGAAGCAAAAAGGTAGAACTTGCAAAAAGGTTTCCAAGTAAGTCATCACCAAACTAGGTAAGTAATTCTTAACTTTCTTTCTTTTCTTTTATCGCTATAGTATAGATCGCCAACACATTTCTTTCACCACTTCTTCCCAATCGTTTTCACTCTTTCTTTTCCACTTCATTGTACGTTGTCGCTTTCTTTTGCTTTCTGATTTTCCCACCTTCTTCCTCTTTCATATTCTTCTAACTTTAACTATAACTTTCTTTTTTCATTTTTATAACTTTAAAACAGAGAAGAATCTTCGCTTATTTTCATAAGATTTCAATAAAACTGTAAACGCTTCCATCGCAAACCCTCCTTGTGGATCACGACCCGCATTAGCCACTTGCTATAGCGGAAGTATTGAGCACTTGCACATTTCCTTTCTTAAGTTCTATAATCTCGTATTTTGTGTGTAGGTTTAGCCTCAATCACCTCTACTTGGCCTTGCTCTTGCAAGAGCCATTGATGGCTCATGATGATGGATCTAACACTCTAACATCCTAACTCTCTAATAAGCTAACATTACTTTATTCCATGCTTACTCTTATTTAGTTTTGGTGGTTTAAGTGTAACTTGCTCTTGTTTTGTTCAGTTTGGATGTGATGAGTTAACATATGGGTCATGCATTGAAAAGCTCTTGAACCAAGGACTATAGATGGCCAATGATACATGTGAGGCAACTATCACTAAGAGGTTAGCTTGTTCGTGGAGCCATTAGTAGCTAGTAGCTATGAGTTTTCTTTCTTTTTCACTTTGTTTTAGAAATATCAAAAATCACAAATATCTTCTTTTCTATGTTTCTCACTTCTTCGTGTTTCATCGTACTTCTCTTTTCCATTCTTTGTTTTCCTTTCTTTTCATTCTTTCAAATATTGAAGAACTTTTAACACACACGTGAATCAATCGGTAAAGCTTCTATCGCCTCTCGTCCTTGTAGATTCGACTCGTTTTAGCCTCTATGCTATAACGGATGTATCGAGAATGCCAAAGCATACACACTTTAAATATTGATTTCAAAACATACACTTTTTGTGCGCGATTTTCCCCCGATCACCGAGCATAGAGATGTTGGCGTGGTAAGGGGCGTTCGACCTTGGTTGTTGGAGGGGGTTTCATGGGGAAGCGATGGAGGCCATGGTACTCGGGCTCCGGGGTTGAGAGAGAAGAAGGGTTATGGTTTAGGTTAGGGAATAAGATGGATTAAAGGATGCTTATATAGGGTATGCTATTGGGTTGGTGGGTTTGGGGGTTGAGATTAGATAGGATAATTAGTTAGGATTTGGGATTTAGTTAGGATTTGATTTTAATAGATAGGATTATGGGTTGGGTTTGGATTTAATAGATAGAATTTGGATTATGTATTAGTTGGGATTAAGATATATATTAGTTAGGATTTGTATTAGTTAAGATTAGGATAGATTTGTTGTTAGGATTTAGAATTAGTTGTTTAAGATAGTTATTAGTTGTTAGGATTAGATATGATTTTGATAGATAGTTTAAGATTTGGTTAGTTTAGGATTTAGATTAAATAGATAAGATTCTGGGTTGGGATGTAATAGATATGATTAAAATTTGGGCTGCGGGTTTGGGTTTAATGGATGCAGGCTTATTGGATATGGGTTTAGATAATGGGTTTAGGGGTTAAGATAATTTTGTTAGTTAGGATTTGATTTAATAGTTAGGATTAGATTTTGGGGAGTTGGGTTGTTAAGATTAGAATTTATTAGTTATGATTAGGATTTTTATTTTAGGATTTGGATAATGAGTTGAGTTTGGGTACGAGTTGGATTCATGGGTATGGGTTTGAATTAAATGGGTTACAAGATAATAGGATATTATATTTAGGATTTATATTTAGTTGTGATATGATTAGGATTATAGATAGGGTTGTGGGTTTGAGCTTATTGGGTTTCATAATTAACTAGGAATGAAAGTTGTAAAAAGAAAGATTGCTTAACATGGCCAGGGCTCAAGATTGGGCTAAAGGCTAAGGAAAAAAAAATATAAATAATAATAATAAGAAGAAGAAGAATAATACAAAGTAACAATGAGAATACTAAAACAGGTAATAACAACAATAATAATATCACTAATGATAATTAACAATAATCATCATAATAATAACAACTATAGAATTAATAATAATAATACTAACAATAATTATAAGCCATAAACCAAGTTAATTAATAATAAAATAATAAATCAAATCAGATAACTAGAAAAATATTAAAACTGTATATTGATTAGGGATATTACATTTTACCCACCTTATATAAATTTCGTCCTCGAAATTTCGATAAGGCAGCGAATAATAATAAAAATCAAGTTAAGAGAGAAGATAAAGCTTCAAAGTTACTTCTCGTTACATCATGGGTCACTACGCTTCCGCTACATGCTCTGATCCCTGTTACCAGCTTCAGAATGAAGTGACCAATTCCAAAAGACAAGATCAGAAAATAGAATCGATAAGAAGAATAGGAATCAAGATGGAATCAAGATTACTGTAGAAGAAGAGATGCAACCAGAGAGATCAAAAGATCAAAGAGATAGATTTTTTAAGGGAGTATAGTCAGTTCCAAGTGGAGTCAATATCATTGTATGGATAATATATGTACATTACAGTGTAACTATAACTTATTTAAGTTACCGGTATTAACTAGGTCCTTTTTGAGTAAACCTGACTCGGATACCAAGAAACCCTGTCATGTCCCGCTTCCCAAAATACGCTAGACCGGAGACGCGATAAGAGTCGGAGATGCATATACGTAAGAAAAATACCTCACGTATACGCGCTAAATCTAAAGTAACCTGAACAAGCTATAAATCTAAACCAAAATAAATCAACAATCAATTCAATATCACATATAAGTATCCATGCATGATATCATATAAAAAGAACTGGAATAAACACTGAATCTGATATACATGAATCAAGAAAAGTATAGAAACAAGAATAAAAATAGGCAAGAATATCAGAATTAAAAGAGCGAAGCTCCAGCTCCTCGCGAAACGTATGAGCTCAACAAACACCTGAACAAGAGTATAAAATATCCAGTATCTGAACGTACGAATTCAGGGTCGTCAGAAACGACCTAATGAGTGTGTGTGTGTAAGGGAAAGTGCTCATGCATAATAACAATGTAAGCAGTAACAATATGATAAACTGAAATAAAAGATAACAGAATAATCAATATCAAGAACAAAACTATGAACAATATATAACTGATATCATGATAAAAGGAAATAAATGTCAAGATGTGTAATCTAGCAAATGTCACTAGTCTGGTATACAATCCGGTCATGTGTACACTCATATGTCTCGTAACAATATGAGTTCAGTCATGTGAGTACAGTCAATTATAATACATAATAACAGTTTATCAATATTAATTATGTCGGTGAACACCAATTGCCACTTGTAATAGACGTATCCCATATTACATGCTTACTATACGTATCAATTAGGGTCCTAAGTTATTGAAACTGATCAGATGGAGACATTGTCCATACGCTTTAGGTGGGTTCCGTACATACCCTGAATCACAGCCCAATCACCTGGCGTTGAACCAGGTCCTACCGCTAGGCAGTCAATAACAATAACAATATGAGCAATACGAATGTCAGTCATCCCCCGGAACCCTGCGGTGGAATCGTATCTGCGCAACCTGTATCCTCGGTCCACCTAAAATACAGACGATGTCTCCTCCATCAATTTTCCCAATCCCGATGTAAGTTATCTATTATATTATTATTTAGAATAATCAATATCCATGTTATTTCAATTACTGAGACGATAGGGTGACAGTAACAATATCAATGATGTAATAATAACAATGTGAATAATATTATCGTGTAAACGGTAGAACAATAAAACATTATATGTGTTACAGTCTGACAATATTTTCTCAGTAACTTTTAATAACATGAACACAATAACAAGTCTAGATTCTGCTCAATAGACAGTCTTATCTAGAACTGATCAATATCTCATCCATCTGCACTGAGATACAATAGTAACTGATACATCAACCAATAGTCCTAATACAATCATCATGAATATTAAGTATCAATCCATGTCAAAGTATCTGATATGGTAAACTATCACCTCAATGAATCAATAACTAGCTATCTCGTTCTTGTCAGTTTACTCTAATCTTTTATATTATCAGTATATCCATCTTCTAGTCACCAGTATATCAGAGTCTCATATAAACAGTCATCTATGTCTAGTCATATCCTCACCATCGAATAATAGTAGGTCATCGATCACGATCATCACACGTTCTCACTTCTATTTAAAATCAAACACAATATCCAACATAAAGAATATACATCTCAGGTCAACTCCAAATCTAACTAAGCCCATACATAGTTCCAAGCATCAAGGTAGATTCACTCTTCTAGTAAAATGGCATCATCTTCTATCAGTCCTCAATATTTAAAAAGATTCCTATCTAAATAATCACCAAACAATTGTTTCATAATACTTTACATGAAATGTACCACTCATCCACAACATGAATTAGGCTAATTACTAGGTCCAGCCTAGTCACAGTCAAAGATATACCATAAATAATCTTAAATCTGAAATGGTAAATAATCTATAATGAAATGATAGGATAAGAATATCTCAGTAATAGATTATTGAATCCACTATATATTCATATGGTCTATTAATTCATATTAATCCAGTCTACACTCCCTCTTAACTCTAAGTCAATCTCCACTCCAATAAGAGTCTAATAATAAATTCATGCATCAACAGATCTAATAAATCAAATAATGTTACCCATCAATAAAGTGAGTCACCACATCTCAATGCTAAGATACTAACTCTGCACACACACACACACACACACACACACACACATACACATATCAACAATATCATCTCCATCACCAGATCCAGTCTCACCCTAATGTAGTCCACTGATCCAATCTATCAATGAAGTAATCTCATTAATTATTCCTCAACTTTACAATTAAATTCTCATCTAGTTATTACTAATAAGGAGGATCAAGACTAATACTCATTTGCCTAGAATAATGGAATGAATCGACAATACTGTTAGTAACAGAGTAACGATATATCAATAAAATAATATCAGAGCATCACAACTTAACAATAGTGACCGGCAAGAACAGAATAATGCAGAATAATATATTATTGCACATAAAACATTAAGATAAAATGCTAAAATTGAAATAGACCAATAAACAAACACTCACATGAAATGACACGGTTTTGAAACCAACTCCCTGTCTGCTCTTCACTACATGAACTGGTACGGATCTCTGGGTCACCCTGTGGATCGGGCTCTTCGAATCGCCAGTGTATCAGGTCCACAACGAGTATAACTTTGAATCTCTCGTAACGGGTCCGGATTGCATGAACGCGTCCAAAATCACTGCAACACGCATCCAACACACATAGACACACCTACACACAGTCAAGCATACGTGCATACATATGCGTACTTAAATACACTACATATACATATATACACTCATATACACTCAATCACTCACTTGCACACAATTTAACTCACGCACACAGCATACAAATAACACACATTCACACAAACACTCACTCAAAATTACAATTATACTCAAGACACACATTATATGACACAAAAATGTACAAACATAATCATAATAATAAACATGTAAATGAAGGACAAAGAGGGAGACCAACAGAAGAACATGAAGTTGAGAGAGTGGGGGAAGTCACAGCAAGGGGAGGCACCCATCGATGGCGGGCTCCGGTGGAGAGAGGACGATGACTTTGCGTTGGCTTGGCCAAAGGAAAGGGCACCCAAGGGAACTCGGCAAAGTAGAAAACCAAGAGGGAGGAACCAAGCATGGGGATGTTGGCATGGTAAGGGGGGTTCAACCTTGGCTATTGGAGGGGGTTTCATGGGAAAGTGATGGAGGCCATGGTGCTCGGGCTCCTGGGTTGGGAGAGAAAAGGGTTATGGTTTAGGTTAGGGAATAAGATGAATTAGAGGATGCTTATATAGGGTAAGCTATTGGGTAGATGGGTTTGGGGGTTGAGTTTAGATAGGATAATTAGTTAGGATTTGGGATTTATTTAGGATTTGATTTTAATAGATAGGATTATGGGTTGGGTTTGGATTTAATAGATAGGATTTGGATTATATATTAGTTGGGATTAAGATATATATTAGTTAGGATTTGAATTAGTTAAGATTAGGATGGATTTGTTATTAGGATTTAAAATTAGTTGTTTAAGATAGGATTTAGTTGTTAGGATTAGATATGATTTTGATAGATAATTTAGGATTTGGTTAGTTTAGGATTTAGATTAAATAGATAAGATTCTGGGTTGGGATTTAATAGATATGCTTAAAATTTAGGTTGTGGGTTTGGGTTTAATGAATGCAGGCTTATTGGATATAGGTTTAGATAAAGGGTAATGGCTAGTGGGTTTGGGGGTTAAGATAATTTTGTTAGTTAGGATTTGTTTTAATCGTTAGGATTAGATTTTGGGGAGTTAGGTTGTTAAGATTAGAATTTATTAGTTATGATTACGATTTTGATTTTAGGATTTGGATAATGAGTTGAGTTTGGGTACGGGTTGGATTCATGGGTATGAGTTTGAATTAAATGGGTTACAAGATAATAGTATTTTATGGTTTGAATTCATATTTAGTTGTGATATAATTAGGAGTATAGATGGGATTGTAGGTTTGGGCTTATTGGGTTTCCTAATTGACTAGGAATGAAAATTGTAAAAAGAAAGATTGCTTAATATGGCCAGGGCTCAAGTTTGGGCTAAAGGCTAGGGGAAAAAATAAAGATAATAATAATAATAAAAAGAATTATAATACAAAGTAATAATGAGAATACTAAAACATGATAATAACAACAATAATAATATCACTAATGATAATTAACAATAATCATAATAATAATAACAACTATAGAATTAATAATAATAATAATACCAACAATAATTATAAGCCATAAACCAAGTTAATTAATAATAAAATAATAAATCAAATCAGATAACTATAAAAATATTAAAATTGTATATTTATTAGGGATATTACAAGAATTCTACATACGATCGGCGATACAATGTTCGCATGACACATTGTAATAGAATCGAGGGGCTTTTCTTCTAATGGCAACTGCCTCGTTGAAATCATCACGCAATATGCTATATAAGACGAAGTCGATGTAAGTGAATTACCAATCCATAGGCTCGAGACTTGTCGAAGTCTTAAGAACCTCCTTGACTTGAAGGTCTCTTCTTGAAGTTCTATGATCTTTAAGGGCGAATTTCCAGCAGTACAAGTCGCAAATGTAGACAAGTACTCATTCTGTGGCTCCAACAGGAAGGGCCAATTAAGCGGTGAGGAATGTCAGTGCATCTGCATGTGCATTTTACTGACGTGGCACATGGTCAATACAGAAGTTTTCAAACTTCTCTGCCATGACAATGGTCGCATTGTGATAGGGCACCAAGTCTTCATGTCGAACTTCGTACTCCCCGCAAGCCTGGTTAACGATTAGCTTTGAATCATCGTATGCTTCGAGATTGTTGGCTCCAATCTCTTTAACAAGTTGCATCTCGATCAAGAGGGCATTGTATTCTGAGACATTGTTGGAACACGGATCAGTTAACGAGAATGCATGAGGGATCACATAGTTATGTGGGGAGATAAGTTCTACCCCTACATCTGCGGCAATATTTCCCTCAGGGTTCATCTTTGATGCTCCGTCAAAGAATAGTTGCCACACTTGTTCATCTGAGGTGATGTTGATCAGGTTAAATTTTGCAATCTTGTCTGGGAGATCATCATAAAGTTTTGAAGTTCCTGAAACTGGATGATCGGCCAGAAAATCTATCATAGCTTACCCTTTGATCGCCTTTTTTGGCATGAATTGCAACTCTATTGTGAGAGCAGTATGGTCAATTTGTAAATCACCTAGAGGAGGGGTGAATAGGTGATGGCTAATCTAATGGTCACTAAATGCGGAATTAAAAACTATTATGACCTAAACAAACTATTTAAACTAAACACCACGTATAACACAAGAGTGTAGCCGAATTCCCCATGAAGGGCTCTGGACTAACTCCTCAAGATTCCTCTAAATAAGAGTTGAGGTGCCGTGTTGGCTCTCTTGGTTGAATACAAGTGTTAGCAAACAATCCCAAGCATATATATCAATTAAGAACAAATGTATGTCATGCAAATAAAGATAAAGACAAGATAAGTATGCAAGATATAAACAAGAGACAAGAGAGAGAGAGAAAGAGCAATCACAAATACGAGGGATTTGTTTCGAGGTTCGAGCACCCTTGCTCTACATCCCCGCCTTCGACACACGAAGGATTTCCACTAAACCGATCCCACCGGATCACTCGGTGCCGCAACACCTACAAGCTCTCGGACTCCCTAGTCCGTACACACCGCAAGCCCACCGGCTCGCCGAGGCCGCACCTCAAACAAAAGTTCACACACGAACTCGAAACACCGCGAACGCACTCGTCCGCCTCCTCAAGGAACAAAGATGAACTTTGGTGATCACAACTCTTGATCACCTAAAATCCTCTCACAACAAATCCCTATAGGTAGATATAGCAATGGATAGCTCAAGTGTTTGTGTGAGAAAACAAGGAAAGAGATGGTGGAGGAAAACTCAAGAAAATCACTTTTAAACACTCTTGATAAACTCTCCTTTTGATTGGAAATATTTGCTCTCAATTTAGTGGAGAAAACTCTTTTAATGAAGTAGGAAAAACTGGCTCAAAACTCACTAAAAAATCTTCTAAAACAGCCCCCAAATGCCCCATTTTATAGGGCTAGAAAAACTAGCCGTTGGGGGTCTGACAGACCTGTCGGTCGACCGGCCGGTCGACCGCCAACGGTCGGAAATCCGACCCTTGAGCCATCGGTCGACCGGTCGGTCGACCGAGGCCAGGATACAGAGAGCAAGTCTCTCTATCCGGTCGACCGCCCGGTCGACCGGGGCCTTTCCAGAGAGCAGAGCTCTCTGGATGGTCGACCGGGTCGGTCGACCGGCCCTCCTGCCAGAACAGGCGTGCACGTCTGTGCACGTCGGTCGACCGCTCGGTCGACCGCCTTCAGGCTTCGGTCGACCGGTCGGTCGACCGGCTGAAGCCAGGACAGAACTGTTAAGGGATTAAAAACTTGGTCTTTTTGGTTGAAATAAAATCCTATAAATTCACAAAAAATCTACAAAAATAGTTTTACCAATATACTTTGATAAACAAACATGCTTGCACAAAATCAAGGCATGTTACAAATAATTTGGACTATTTTTTGTTACTTGGAAAAATTGGCTCAAAACAAAAACTGTATTTTTCCAAATTGGTTTTTCCAAAACTTCTCCAAATACAAAAACAAGATATTTGAAACACTTTTAAAGCATAGTGTGTATGGATATGATCCACTACACAAACATGATAAAATATCTATGTTTTTGACATTAAGCTCTAAATACGATTTATATAGTCTTTAACCAAAAAGCAAACCGGTATTTTTCCAAAATGAAAAGTCTTTTCTAAACTGAAAATTCTTTTATGAAAAGACAACTAATCAAGAGTGTGTGTGTGTATGGTACTTGAGCAATCCACCAACTATTCTATCCTTTACATTTTAACTAAAAACAAAATCTTCTAAAAACAAACCTAGACCCAAGTCTTGATCTTGAAGTTTTCACTTGAAGTCTTCACATCTTCTTGACTTGGTCGAAACACGATCCACCAAGCTCGACTCCTCTTGAGTACTTGATGTGATCTTGATGCATAGGCTCGTGAATCAAACGGTGCTAGCTCCAAAACTTGACTTTAAATCCTTTGTTGAAGCTCCACACCTACTAAGATCTTGATCATGAATCTGTCACTAATTAAACACAAGATCATTAGTACTATAACTACATGAGTTGATCATCATCAAAACTATAGTGATGGGCCTTCGGGCCAACAATCTCCCCCTTTTTGATGATGACAAAACTCATGAAGTTATATATGCATGGATTAAAGTAAAGCTTCAAAGAAGCTCCCCCTTAACTCATGCATAACAAATAAAAATAAATATGCAATGTATGCTCATAAACATGTATGCAAATCTAGGAGATAAACAGCCAATCAAGCATAAAACAATCAAATTCTTTTTCTCCTATTTGCAAAACAAAACATATATGCATAAATATAAATACTTCTCCTACTTTAATAATAAAGCAAGGAAAACAAGTAAGGAAAACATGCATATACATCTCAAATACTTCTCCCCCTTTTTGTCAATCATCAACAAAGGGGTTAAAGTAAAACATAATTTTTCTCTCACTTTTTGTCATAAACATGAAATCACCTAGAGGGGGGGTGAATAGGTGATAATGCTAATCTAGTCAACTTAATGCGGAATTTAAAAACTAATTGTAATAAACAAGAGATGCACACTCAAACAAGCCAAGCAAATAATTATGAATGAACAATTTGAATTGATGCAAGGCACAAAGTAAAGAGAGAGAGAGAGAGAGATAGAGTAAGAGTCAAGGGATCAAGCGCAAACAACAAGATATGTTTCGAGGTTCGAGCACCCAGCTCTACATCCCCGCCTTCACACAGAAGGATTTTAAGTCCACTAGCTTGTCCACAAAGGACTCCCACAAAGGGAACCTCCACCGAGGATTTGGGGCAATAACAATTACAAGGAGTACCCAACTCCTCTCCTTACAAACACAACCTCCTCCTTGAGGCACAACTCCAAGCCAACAACAATCACCTCACAACTTGAGGGATTAGCACAAACCAATACAAGGATCACCTCACAACTTGAGGGATACAACCCAAAGGCACAAAGCCAAGAAAAGATTGGGTTTACAACTTGGTGGTCTAACAAACAACCACAAACAATTTCTTTCTCCCACACAAAGATCCTATAGAATAAGAAAGTAGATGTAGCTCAAGTGTGGAGAAAACCAATGGAATGGAAATCAAAATCACAAAGAAAATCCTTGGGAAAAACTGAAACCAAGATATAGAAGTTGAATCAAAACTCTTTTCCCAAAAACCCTTTTCTTTGAAATTTCAAACCTTAGCAAAAACACCAAATAGATTGTTCAATTTAAGTCCAAAAACTTCTTTTGATTGCTATGAAAACACCAGAGAGTAAGGAAAAATTCGCACAAAAAATCTTAGAGAAAACTGGCCATTAATGAGGTATTTATAGCCCCCAGAAAAATATAGCCGTTGGCAGCAATTTCTGCCAAAACTGAACTACCGGTCGACAGGTCGGTCGACCGACCAACGGTCGGATTTGACCGTAGGCACCATCCCGGTCGGCCGCCCGGTCGACCGAAAAGAACAGAGAGCACTGCTCTCAGTTCTGGTCGACCGCCCGGTCGACCGGCCCACTGGGCTGCCAGACATGCACAGCTCTGTGCACGTCGGTCGACCGGCCCTTGGTAAGGTCGACCGTGCGGTCGGCCGACCTGGCCTGTCAGCCAGTTCTGGGTCTGAAAAACAGGGTAAAAATAATGATAAAAATTCTTTTATCTTAACTAAAAATTCCAATAAACTTGTTTTGACATTGTATATTGAAATATAAACTTGTGAAAAGCATTTCAAGACAATTACTAAACATTTGAACTCTTTTTGATGTCTAGGAAATTTTACCAAATCTAAAACTGTATTTTCTAAAACTTGAATTTTTATAGAAAATACATTTTGTCCAAAACTTATCCAAATACAAAAATATGATATTAAACAACATTTAGGCATGATGTATATGGATATAATCCTATATACATGAAACATATATATATCCATGTTTTTGTCATTAATTCCAAAATATGTTTGTTAAAAATACCAAAACATAAAACACATGAAATAGACTATCAAACTAAGTTTGTCTAAATAGTTGAAGCATGCATGTATATAGAACAAATCTAATATACATTAAACCATGTAAACTTGTTTTGATATAATATCTATTCATGCAAACCAAGATCGGTTAAACCAAAATCGAAAACCAAAACATGAAACGTGTGTGTTGTGAACTTGAGCATATCATACTATTCTAATCTTTACAATTTGGATCTAAACACAAACTCTAAACTATGGTACCGATGTCTTCTTGTAGAGCGCAATCTCCAAGCCGACTCGATCCAAAAACTCTTTGATCCACCGAGCAAGTGCTATATATGATCTTTGACGCTCGGGCTCTTGAATCAACATGTGAAAGCTTCCAAATCATCTTGTTGAAGCTAATCACCAACTAATAACTTGATTAATGATCTGAAACTAAATAACACAAGATTATTAGTACACATAACTACATGAGTTAATCATCATCAAAACTAGAGTGGAAGGCCTTTGGGCCAACAATCTCCCCCTTTTTGATGATGACAAAACTCATGGAGTTATATATGCATGGATTAAAGTTAAGCTTCAAAGAAGCTCCCCCTTAACTCATGCATAGGGATAAACAACAAATATATGCAATGAATACTAAACATGAAACATGCATAGATATGCATAAAACAATAAATGGCTCTAGATACCAATGAAAGATACCAATGAAATTTTCAAAAACAAATAAACATATTCTAGATACCAATTAAAACTAAACAAATAAACATGCTCTAAATAACAATTAAACTAAATATATGCAAAACAAAACTAATGATCTTTTTTACAAGCTCTTGATACCAAAACTAAACATGTTCTTTAAATAATGCTTTTGATACCAATTGAACTTAATAAAAACAAAAAAAACATAAAACATGCATACAAACATGCATATAAACTCAAATTCTTCTCCCCTTTTTGTCAATCATCAACAAAGGGGTTAAAAACAAAACAAAACTAATAAAAACATATTCTTCTCTTCCTTTTTTTTAAAAAATCAATCAAGGGATGTTCTTCCCCTTTTGTCTAAACTCAAATATGATACCAATTAAAATGTGTCAAGGAGGTGCATATTGATACCAATTTAAAAGTGAAACTATACCAATTGAAAAACACAAATCTTGATACCAATTGATAAGTAAATAAATATCATATCAATTGTAAATAAACAATCTTGATATCAATTGAAATTAAACATTACAAATTTTGAATTTCTAAACATAAATCTTAATACCAATTGAAATTATTATTTTCTATCATAAAGCAAGGGAGTGGAATACAAAATACCAATTGAAAGATGAAATACAAGCTTTTCTCCCCTTTATGAAATACCAATAAAAACTATGATAAGGCTCGAATTAAGATACCAATTGAAAGCTAAATCAATTGAAACAAAGTTGAAGCTCAAGCTTAGCATAAACAAAATCTTGTGCTTAAAGATATAGGGATATAATAAGCACAAATAAAACATATATATGTATGAAAAGTAGATACCAATTGAAATTGATATTCTTTGAAATGCAAGCATACATATACGAAAATATATGAGTATACAAGAAATGTCAATCTTGATACCAATTGAAAGAATTCAATGATACCAATTGAAACAATAATAAGATCAAGTGTATATCTCATATAACCTACCACCCATTCATGTTCAAGTTAAAATGATTTTCACTATGAAGCATACATGAGCATGATCGCCCATCCATCCGCCCTTGGAAGGTAGGGGTTTTCAAAAATAGGTTTGAAAATGTTGCATGTTTGAAAATCTCTACCATAGTGAAGAATACGAACTAGTTATAGGAAAAACTTTTAAACTAGTACGAAATCCTTCAAGCAAGGAATAAAACAAAATTGTTTTTCATGAAACACATGTAATTCACATGATCACTAAACACTCAAAATCCATAAAGCCTATATCAAAGTCTCATGAAAATAAATCATGAGTAAACTAATAAAGTGAGTGTACAAGTATAATGTGACACATATCAACATGAAAATATTCAATTAAGCTCATATGAAGTTCCTTAAAAACATGATGAAAAACTAGATTTTCATTACAAATTGAAATTACCTAAAAACATGAAAATCATCAAAACGATTTAAGCTTCAAGGCATATGTATGTCATGTACAAACTAAAGAATACATACATATCCTAAACATAATGAGTCCACAAAAGTATATGCATGAAGGCACGTGGCTCAAGAATGTACATGTATAATCAATAGTTTGGACAAGATAGACATATACATGAAGTTAAAACACATGATCATAGAAACATATTCAAAATGAGGAATACAGGTTAGAATGCATGAATCATCAAAACTAGACTATACTAGCACATCTAATGGGTACAAATAGGCATTCAAGCACAAACATAAAAAGAGTTACTTGTGGCCCATTCTATGTACAAGTATAAATCCTAGTTTTCATGAAAACTAACATCTAAACATATATCCAAAACGTGAGGCATAAAACTAGACATAAATCAACATGATAGACATAAAAATGATCATGAAGAAAATCCACATGCTATTAGAATCATGAAATACATAATAGCTAAACAAATGGTGAGAACACAACAAATGGGTCCATCTAAACATGGGTGATCTCAAAAGCTATACATGTATGTCAAAGGTCTAATAAACATGGCATTCAACATACTAAACAAAACATGATTCAACAAAACAAAAATCATAAACATTCATATGATCATTATGTATATGCATGTACATTAGATCTAGTGCATACATATTAGTTTAAACAAGGTGAGAACACTAAATATAGATCCATATAAAACATGGGTGTCTCAAGTAACTAAACATGTATAACACTAATCTAATCAACATAACATAAGCATAATGAACAATAAACCATGGCATGCTATAAATTGATGAACATGAAAAACATGTAAATATAAACGGGAGTTAGAGATAGATACCAAAACCGATGAAGGCATCTCTCAAGTTCTCCAAAACAAGGTGGTCCTCCCACCAAATTCCCCTTGAAAGTGATGCATCCAAAAATGGTTCTCTTTAAACTTGGACCGCATCCACCTCAAGGCACCAACACTCTCACGTTATGCGAGAGCCCACTCCTACATCAAAAATCAAAGGGGTGGTCTTTGGTACCCATTTTCTTTTGGGTCCATAGGGGTTAGTATCTTTTCTGACCCAAACAAGATTATTTGCTAAATTTTCAATATGTAAACGATCATAGCAAAATCTAGCAAGATGGCCTTTTCGACCACAATGTGTACAAGTGTACACATGAGCATACATGTTATGGTTGTGTCCGTGATGAGCATGTGTATGCCGTGATGGGTGTACATGTAAAGATGGAACTTGTTTCTTGCGAACCAACGTTTCCAAGCGTGTATGATTCAAGGTACATTGGCTCAAAGTGGAGCCCAAACATTCAACACTTTTCTTCAAAACATCTATATCTTTTTCAATACTTGAAGATAAGTGGAGCATGCAATAGGAGTGCTAGAACAAGAAGCTATACTAGCATGACAAACATGAGAATCTATATCAATTTTTAAAGATTCATTTTTCTTTAAAACCAAATTCAATTCTTTTGTAATAGAATCAATTTCATTTTTCAAAACAAAGTTATCTTTTAAAACAAAATCCAATTTAGAAGATAAAACCTCATTGTTTTTCACAACATCATTACAATCATTTTTGTTATTCAAAACATCAATCTCTTTAAGGGCAAGGTCTAGTTGAGATCTTAGTGAGTCACGTTCACTAGTAATCTCTTTCTTCTCTTGCAAAACCGATTCAAAAGTTGAGCACAAATCCTTCATTTCTTCTTTTAATTCAAGATTATTCTTTTTCAAAAGATTATGTTTTTCTAAGAATTTTTCAAGATTTGAGGCAAGTTCTACATTTAAATTTTGAACTTCCAAAACCCATAGCAATATGAACTAGAGCTATCATCTAGCTGAGAATCCGATTGTACCTCAAGGGAGTCTTTCCCTTGGACCATGAGGCAATGCTCGTCGGACTTGTCTCTCTTAGATCTCCTCAACTTGTTAATAATCCTTGGTAGCTCGGGAGAAGTCAATATGCTCCAAACTGCAAAAGCCGAATCATAATGATCAAACACCGGTAAAAGATCTTCATTAAGAGATGCTCTAAGTGTTCTAAGTGCTAATGCATTAGCTTTTTATGCTTGCTATGATTTGGGTAGGATTCTTGAGTGTGGCTTGATAAACTAGATGTCCTAGGGTTTTCAAATGACTACTCATATGGCCTTCCAAACATCAAGTCTAAAAAAGTCAAACATAGGAGGGCTATCCATGAGTGCAACTATATGTGTGCAAATGAACAATGCAAATGAAGATTAGCAAACCAAGATCTCACTCCTAGGTGGTTAAACCTAAATATCAGGAGCGGAGGCTCTGATACCAATTGAAATCACCTAGAGGGGGGGTGAATAGGTGATAATGCTAATCTAGTGAACTTAATGCAGAATTTAAAAACTAATTGCAATAAACAAGAGATGCACACTCAAACAAGACAAGCAAATAATTATGAATGAACAATTGAATTGATGCAAGGCACAAAGTAAAGAGAGAGAGTTAGAGTAAGAGTCAAGGGATCAAGCGCAAACAACAAGATATGTTTCGAGGTTCGAGCACCCAGCTCTACATCCCCGCCTTCACACAGAAGGATTTTAAGTCCACTAGCTTGTCCACAAAGGACTCCCACAAAGGGAACCTCCACCGAGGATTTAGGGCAAAAACAATTACAAGGAGTACCCAACTCCTCTCCTTACAACACAACCTCCTCCTTGAGGCACAACTCCAAGCCAACAACAATCACCTCACAACTTGAGGATTAGCACAAACCAATACAAGGATCACCTCACAACTTGAGGGATACAACCCAAAGGCACAAAGTCAAGAAAAGATTGGGTTTACAACTTGGTGGTCTAACAAACAACCACAAATAATTTCTTTCTCCCACACAAAGATCCTATAGAATAAGAAAGTAGATGTAGCTCAAGTGTGGAGAAAACCAATGGAATGGAAATCAAAATCACAAGAAAATCCTTGGAAAAACTGAAACCAAGATAAGGAAGTTGAATCAAAACTCTTTTTCCTAAAAACCCTTTTCTTTGAAATTCCAACCCCTAGCAAAAACACCAAATAGATTGTTCAATTTAAGTCCAAAAACTTCTTTTGATTGCTGTGAAAACACCAGAGAGTAAGGAAAAATTCGCACAAAAATCTTAGAGAAAACTGGCCATTAATGGGGTATTTATAGCCCCTAGAAAAATATAGCCGTTGGCAGCAATTTCTGCCAAAACTGAACTGCCGGTCGACCGGCCAACGGTCGGATTTGACCGTAGGCACCATCCCGGTCGGCCCACCCGGTCGACCGAAAAGAACAGAGAGCACTGCTCTCAGTTCCGGTCGACTGCCTGGTCGACCGGCCCACTGGGCTGCCAGACGTGCACAGCTCTGTGCACGTCGGTCGACCGCACGGTCGACCGGCCCTTGGTACGGTCGACCGTGCGGTCGGCCGACCTGGCCTGTCAGCCAGTCCTGGGTCTGAAAAACAGGGTAAAAAAATGATAAAAATTATTTTATCTTAACTAAAAATTCCAATAAACTTGTTTTGACATTGTATATTGAAATATAAACTTGTGAAAAATATTTCAAGACAATTACTAAACATTTGAAACTTTTTGATGTCTAGGAAATTTTACCAAATCCAAAAACTGTATTTTCTAAAACTTGGATTTTTGAATAGAAAATACATTTTGTCCAAAACTTATCCAAATACAAAAACATGATATTAAACAACATTTAGGCATGATGTATATGGATATAATCCTATATACATGAAACATATATATATATCCATGTTTTTGTCATTAATTTCAAAATATGTTTTGTTAAAAATACCAAAACATAAAACACATGAAATAGACTATCAAACTAAGTTTGTCTAAATAGTTGAAGCATGCATGTATATAGAACAAATCTAATATACATTAAACCATGTAAACTTGTTTTGATATAATATCTATTAATGCAAACCAAGATCGGTTAAACCAAAATCGAAAACCAAAACATGAAACGTGTGTGTTGTGAACTTGAGCATATCATACTATTCTAATCTTTACAATTTGGATCTAAACACAAATTCTAAACTATGGTACCGATGTCTTCTTGTAGAGCGCAATCTCCAAGCCGACTCGATCCAAAAACTCTTTGATCCACCGAGCAAGTGCTATATATGATCTTTGATGCTCGGGCTCTTGAATCACATGTGAAAGCTTCCAAATCATCTTGTTGAAGCTAATCACCAACTAATAACTTGATTAATGATCTGAAACTAAATAACATAAGATTATTAGTACACATAACTGCATGAGTTAATCATCATCAAAACTAGAGTGGAAGGCCTTTGGGCCAACAAAACAAAGAGATCAATAAGGGGTAAAATCAATAAAAGGAAAACATGCATATACATCTCAAATACTTAGATCAATAAGGGGTAAAATCAATAAAAGGTTATATGCGATATACATTCATGAAGAGGAAGACGCTAAGTTAGCTTACCTCATATATGCATTACATGAAAGAGGGATGACTAGCCCTAATTCACAAAACACATAATCTGTAATGCATAAGAGGAGATGTGAAGCTCCCCCACACACGTGTATCACATAAAGAAGAGTTGTCAAGCTCCTCAATACAAGATACACTCAACATGAATTTATATGTAGAAGAGATGTTAAGCTCTCCTTGCATATAAGAAATACAAATCAAAAATGTTTTGATTTTTCTTATTCAAACAAAATTTTGAATTTTTCTTAATAAAACAAATTTTGAGATATCTTAGTAAACCAAATTTTAAGATATCATATAATAAAATTTTTAAAGGTATCAGAGCTCTTGTAAAACAATCAATTTTAAGATACCAAATTGTAAATAATCATTATTGTAAATAAGCATTACAAATTTTTAATTTTTCAAATCAACATATTGATACCAATTGAAAAATCATGCATAAGCTTTATTAAAATGTCAATTGAGATACCAATTGAAAATAAAGTTTTAGATCAAGCTTAGCATAAACTAATTTTGTGCTTTAAATATGTAAACCAATTGTAAAGCAAGCATATGAAAATCATATATATGTATGTGAAATAGAATACCAATAAAAATTGATATTATTTGAAATTGAAAGCATACATATATATAAACAAAATATGAGTATATACAAAAATATCAATTGAGATACCAATTGAAAATAACAATGTAAATCATGTATATAACTCATAACCTACCACCCTTTATATGCTCAAGATAAAAGATTTTCAATAGGGTTCGCAAGGCATACGCGCCCATCCATTAGCCCATAAATGGGTAGGGTTTTCAAAAGTAGATTTGAAAATATTTTTATTGAAAATCACTACCAATGAAGAACAATAACTAGTTAGATTAATTTTGAAAAACTAGTTAAAGATCCTTCAAAACTGAAAAACACCTAGAGGGGGGGTGAATAGGTGTGATTGCTAATCTTAAAAATTTTAACTCTCTAAATGCGAAACTTAAAACAAGTGAGGCTCAACTTAGTACAATTCAACAAGTGTAGCCGAATTCCTCTTGCGAGGCTCTGGACTAAACTCCTCTTGATTCCCCTTGATATGGGTTGAGGCGCTATGTGAAGCTCTTGTTGGATGAGTACGGGATTGGCACACACAAGTATGAAATGGATGATATGAAGAATGATGCAAACACAATGATATATGGCAAGAATTACAAGCAAGCAAATAGTAGCACAAGAAAATTAAACAATATCACAAGTATGCAATAGAGAAAGCAATAAGGAGCTATTGAAAAGTAAAGCAAGAATTAGACGCAAAGGCTATCGCAAACAAAGTGATTTGTTTCGAGGTTCGAGCCACCGCTCTACTCCCCGCCTTCACCTCCGTGAAGGGTTTCCACTATCCACCGAGGACGCCTTTACAATTTGGTCTACCGAAGACCGAGCACCGAGCTCCACCGAGTACAAAGGACCTCTACCGAAGAGGTTGCTCCACAAGGAAAGGATTACAAGAACAAAGTGATCACAACAAGATCACTACACTATTTTTCAAACTCTTTTACAAACACTCTCACTTCAATTACAATTTCACTATAGAATGAGTATAGGATTTTTGGCTCTATGAAGTGTGGTGAGAAAAACTTCAGTTGTAGAGTGATATTAGTAATCAAAACAACTGAAAAACAAGCTCAAAAAGAATTGGAATGAAAGCTTTAAACTCTTTTCTTTTCTCTTTTGAAAACAACACAAACTTGAGGATTTTTCTTAGTAGTATGAAAGAGAGACTTCTCCTCTATTTATAGGGTTAAAAATAGGTTAAAAAACAATTTCTTTTGGTCTTATTTTCTCTGAAAAAGCTCCCCAACAACTCTCCAAAAATCTGTTAAAGCTGAAAACAAAAACAGTTTTTCAGAATAGCCCAAAGAGGAAAGAGCCGTTAGGCTATAGCAGGCTTGGCGGTCGACCGGTCCGGTCGACCGCAAGGCCAGCTGCAAAGAGCCGTTGGCTCTCGGTCGACCGGTCCGGTCGACCGACCCAAAGAGGAAACACAGTTTCCTTCATCCGGTCGACCGGTCCGGTCGACCGAAACAAACTGTGAGCAATTTGCTCTCCGTCGGTCGACCGGTCCGGTCGACCGACAGACATGCACAAACAGTGCATGTCCAGACACATCACCGGTCGACCGGGCCGGTCGGCCGGGGTTGCCTGAAACAGAAAACTGGGCTGGTTTTTGAGTTAGAAAATTTTGAGAAATATTTTAAAAATACATATAGCTAAGTATTATGCAGAAAATAGTTTATACACATGTTTTATACAAGATTTTCAAGATATAAAGCTTTTGGTACATGTATATATAAACTAGGCATAAAACTTAGAAATAACCTTTTTAAAACATAAGAAATATATGAAACAAGTGTGTGTGCAAATCCTAAAGCCAAATTTCATATACTCAAACTTTAACATTCTATTTCTTACAAAGTTTCTAAGGACTTCAAGATCTTCAATAGGCTTCTTCATATGTTCTTCAACACTTGTTCCTTGAGCCCAATTGGAGTTGACTTGAGTCCAAATCCTTGTATTTGTGAGAGAAGACTTCTAGAATGAATAGAAATCTGAAACACACTTAAACACAAATGTTATTAGTACAAATAACTAATATGTTTTGTAATCATCAAAATACACTAATCATGGGTGATTGTAACCTTGGGCCACACAAAAACATGAAATCAAAGCATATGTTTTTCATGAATCATACCAAATACACAAGAGTTGACACTCAAAATCGATAAAGCTCAAAAAGAATCATGAAACAAAGTCATGAATAAACAAATAAAGTGTGAGTGTACAAGAATCATGTGTTTAGCATTTTCATGAAAATAATCAATGAAGCTCAAAACACAAATATCATTTTATCAAACAAAACATGAAAATTCATTTTTCATTAAAAACAATAAACTTCAAGGTATATGTATGATTTATCCAATCCTAACAATATGCATACATATCCCAAACATAAAAGAGTCTATTAATAATATTTGCATGAAAGCAAGAGACTCACGGGTATACATGTATATTTATTAGATTTGAATACAAAATACGTATACATGAAGTAAAAACATGAAAATAGGCAAAACAAGTATAAATGAGAGAATCATCAAAACTAGCCTATACATGTGAAGAGTGAGTACAAATGATCATGAAGTGCAAACATATATAAATCAATTTGTTGTTCACTATTTGTACATGTATAAATACAAGTTTTGATAAAAACTACATTTAAACTAGTATTTGCCACATGAAGCACAAAAACATGAACATGCTAAAAAATATCATATATGAATAAGCATGTAAATAAACTAGGAGTTTAGAAATAGTTACCAAACCAAGGAACTACTCCAAATCTCCAAACATGGTTGTCGTCCCACCAAACCTCTTGATAGAGGTGCATCAAAAGTATGTCCATCTAGTCCATGTGCAACCACCACCAAGACACCAAATCTCTCACGTCTTGTGAGAGCCCTCACCTACATCAAAAACAAAAGGTGAGGATTTTGGTACCCATTTTCTTTTGGGTCCTTGAGGGTTAGTCTTGTAAGGAACCAAACATTTTTATTAGCAAAATTAATATGATGTATCTTATCAAAACAAAACTTTGCTAAATGGCCTTTGCGGCCACAATGTGTACACTTGTACACCTTAGGATGCTTATGTGTGTGAGTGTGATCATGACGTGCAACATAAGCATGATGATGATGTACATGAATATGTGGAGTTTGTTTCTTTGAAAACAATGGCTCCAATCTAGTGTGGTTAAATGCACATGTGCTCAAAGTAGAGCTCAAATTATTTATCTTATTTTCAAAACATTTATCTCATTTGTGGTGGCATGTAAAGCATGATGAGATATAGAATCATTTTCTTTTTCTTTTTCAAAAATTTTTCTTTTCAAAGAAGTGTTTTCATGCAAAGCAATTTCCTTTTGTTTTTCCTCCAAAATAATTTTATTTTTCAAAAACATATTTCCTTCACATAAATCATTCAATTTAGACATCAAGGAAATATTTTCATTTTTCAAATCATCATTCTCTTTTTCAAAACATGTAATCTTAGTTTTAAAAGATTCATTTTCATTTTGCATGCAATCAAATTTCTTTTTCAAAATTTTATTATCTTTTCTTAGCATGTCATATTTTCCAAGTAATTGTTGACAAAAACAAGCAAGCTCATCATATGACATGTCATTTTCATCTACCTCGGATTCGGTAGTTACCTCAAGGGGGTTATCCCCTTGGACCATATAGCACAAGTTGGAGGTGTCGCTTCCGACGTCGAATCGCTCCGGCATAATATAGATCTTTTTCGCCAAGGGAGGTGATGATGTCCATACTATAAAAGCCGAATCAATGTTAGAAACCCTAGATAAATAATCATCATTTAGGGTACTCTTCAAAGCATAAAGGGCTTTTGCATTAGCCTCAAAATTCTTGCCATTAAACAATATGAATCATTAGTGATGGTAAGGTAAACATGAATGCCTAGGGCCTTGAGGTACAAGGACATCTTAACCTTCCAAATTTGGATGTTAAGAATGTTAAACATGGGTGGTGACATGAAGTCCATGGTGTGTGTACAAAAATATTGATTAGCCTAAAATGAGGATCTTTAACTCTAGGTTGTAAGACCAAATCAAGAGCACATGGCTCTGATACCAATTGTAAATCAACTAGAGGGGGGTGAATAGGTGATGGCTAATCTAATGGTCACTAAATGCGGAATTAAAAACTATTATGACCTAAACAAACTATTTAAACTAAAACACCACGTATAACACAAGAGTGTAGCCGAATTCCCCATGAAGGGCTCTGGACTAACTCCTCAAGATTCCTCTAAATAAGAGTTGAGGTGCCGCGTTGGCTCTCTTGGTTGAATACAAGTGTTAGCAAACAATCCCAAGCATATATATCAATTAAGCACAAATGTATGTCATGCAAATAAAGATAAAGACAAGATAAGTATGTAAGATATAAACAAGAGACAAAGAGAGAGAGAGAAAGAGCAATCGCAAACACGAGGGATTTGTTTCGAGGTTCGAGCACCCTTGCTCTACATCCCCGCCTTCGACACACGAAGGATTTCCACTAAAAACCGATCCCACCGGATCACTCGGTGCCGCAACACCTACAAGCTCTCGGACTCCCTAGTCCGTACACACCGCAAGCCCACCGGCTCGCCGAGGCCGCACCTCAAACAAGAGTTCACACACGAACTTGAAACACCCGCGAACGCACTCGTCCGCCTCTTCAAGGAACAAAGATGAACTTTGGTGATCACAACTCTTGATCACCTAAAATCCTCTGACAACAAATCCCTATAGGTAGATATAGCAATGGATTGCTCAAGTGTTTGTGTGAGAAAACAAGGAAAGAGATGGTGGAGAAAAACTCAAGAAAATCACTTTTAAACACTCTTGATAAACTCTCCTTTTGATTGGAAATATTTGCTCTCAATTTAGTGGAGAAAACTCTTTTAATGAAGTAGGAAAAACTGGCTCAAACCCACTAAAAAATCTTCTAAAACAGTGTAATACCCCGTTCCCGGAATACGTACTTAGTTGCGTATTCAGATTTTCAGTCGTTATTTTTTCGATTTGTTTCCTGTATTTATTCTGTATGATGAATTCCTTATATGATTGTTTTGTTTTGGATTTGGATTCGTGGACACGGAGTCAGCCCTAGCCTGAACCGAAGGACCCGATCCTAGTATATTACTCGATTTGGATATTCTGATAATTAGAATTGACCGATTTTAGTTTTAAATATCATTTTCCATTATTATATATTTTCTATGATTTTCTAGATTTTTCTGGAATTAAAATGAAAGTCTTCAAAACCGGTGTCGGCCAGTGCCGCTGACCGATTCCTGGATTTTTAATTCTCAAACGGTTTGGAATTTCTAAATGATTCTTTAGACATTATTCCTTAGAATCATATTTTCTACCTACATTCTTTTTCTGAGGATTTTATGATTTTATGAAAATTCCAACGGAGTCGGTAAATTATTGATTCCAGGATTTTTAGTTCCAAAACTATAAAGTATTTCTTCAAACGGATTTCACTATCGGTCTTTATATATTATTATTGATTTTTGGTAATTATTTCGGGTCGTTCCGAGATACTTGAATTTCGGACGATTCCGGTATTTTTCCCGAAAGGTTTCCGCATCCGCAACTGAGTCCCGGGAATCCGCCACTTCCATTATTTTCATCTTCTTTCCCAAGAAAATATCTTCTCATTATAATTTCTTTTCCATTTTTCCTTTTCCTTTATTTTCTTTCCTTCCTCCACTAACCAAAGCCTTTTCCTATTTTCCAATAATTCCAATTTTCCACATAATCCCACTCACTTTCACCTAATCCCCCTTTTAAATCCCACTCATTCTCTCTCTCCCCCATGGCCGGCCAAGTGGCCAAGAGAAGGACACTCACCTCACCTCCACTTTGCAATTAAGCCCTCCCTTTCTTTTAATTGCAACTCCCTTTACAAAATCCCAATCCTATATATATATTTTCCTTTACACTTTAACCCTTTCTTCCTCATTTCAACAAAAGAGAAGGAGCTCTCCAAAATCCCCTTCTTCCTCAACCTAAACCCTAGCTCCAAGAACTCCCCAATCTCTTCACCTCCACTTCAAGACCTCAAGGGCTTCAACTAAGGCTTCATCAAGGATCATCACCATCTTCTTCATCATCAACTTCAATCACCACCACCATCACTCCCTCACCTCATGGAGACCAATCACTCTCTTTGGTGAGTGATCTTACTCATTTAGACTTAGTCTATTCTTAGTGTACATGTGTATTCATATCATGTTCAATTATGACTTCAATCCATGTTTGTTTAACCATCAAACCCAAACCCTAGGAATTCTGATCTGCTCACTGTTCTTCACAGTATTAGTCGACTTGACCTAGAACCTAGTCGACTAGAAACCCTTAGCTGAAACGTAGTTTTTTCTGAAACACAGTATTAGTCGACTTGCCTTAGATCCTAGTCGACTATAGATCCTTAGTCGACTACACTCTTGACCCTAGTCGACTAACCTTGTCCTGAGTCAGAAACCCCAACTTTCTATATCACAGACTTAGTCGACTTAAGTATCTGTTAGTCGACTTAAAATCCTTATTAGTCGACTACCCCTCCTAACCTAGTCGACTAACTATTCCCTGAAACCAAACCAAACTCTCTGGATCACAGTATTAGTCGACTACCCCATATTCCTAGTCGACTAACCCCTCTGTTAGTCGACTACTCTTCCAACCTAGTCGACTAATTCTGGCTGTCTGTTCTGATTGATTACTTCCTTGGACATGAACCTTACCCTCTAGACTTACATCACCTATAGGTATTACTTGACTTGTCTCTAGACACACATCATCTTCCATTCTTTCTCTCTCTCATCTTCACTCTACATATTTATATCACAGGTTGTGGCGCATCCCGAGCTTCCGTGGATTACGGCTTTTTCGGTATTTTGGAGTTTAGGCGAGTGTTCTCACTCGCTACCCTCTTACTTCTTATTTCATTGATTATGCGCATGTTCTCGCTTTAGCTTTCATGTATTTTATTTCATGTTCTATATCTTTTATTGCTTTATGCTATGCGTGGCCGACCCTTCGTGGTCGTTGGACTTGTTGGACTTTGGGTCCTTACTTTTATATTACCACTTGGCATTACTTTAGACCTGTTAGTTATGTGCTACCATTTGACATATGTATATCACCTGACATCTAGTGTGTTATCACCTGACCACTTGGCATGCTCTATGACAAGACCCTATTGGTATGACCTGACTTACCCAGACTATTATCAATCTCTTGACATAACTTACCACCTGATTGTTATCAATCTCTTATATGTTTGGTTGCTTATTCATTATCACCATCCTATCATGCTATCACCTTACACCCAGCATGATATACTTGACTTGTGATTATCATTCTTACGGGAACTTAACTTATTATCCTGTATCATGATCAGTGACTTGTTTTCCTGCTTTACATGCAGTGACCTGACTATGTTATACTTATGTACTCCTGATTCCTGATCATGTCTATTCCCTGTTTTTCCCGTAAAGTGATAATTAAACTATTGAATCTTAAAATGGACCAACTTGTATTGGGTCGGGGGAAACATGCGGATATCGATATGTGTTCGTGTTTACAGTGGCTTTAGGTTGTGCACTATATTTCCGGTCTGACCTGTGGTACTCCAGGGGACCGAGGGGAGTGCTTTCTCCCTTTCCTGTTTACTGTCATGACAAGGGCATACATAAGTCCCTCCTGTTTAGCCTTGCGGCAGGTTCCGTCTTCAAGCAACGGAACAATCCTGGGCCGTGGTCCCGGGTATGCACGGGACCCACTGTAAACATAGTTCGTTGATACAACCGCTGTTTCCAATAACAACCTCGACTTGCTTATATATGGATGTATGTGAGTTGGCCGTACACCGAGACACATACCGAGATATATGGGTTAGACGAGTAATAATAAAGTGTCATAATAATCGGCTCTTTAAGTTGTAAGTAGAGGTATGTGGAATGGGACGCATACCAAAGCCTACATCTTAAATAGCTATGAATCCGTGATGTGCCTTACCGTATTTGCTTTTCCCGGACTTTATATCGGATTTCCTGTTTTATGAGTATTATGTTATAACTACCTGGTAGCTCGGATTGGTTTTATTCGGATTTCCTGTTTTATGATTATCATGCCATATCTATTCTTACCTGCTCTATCCTATCTGCCTCCTGAGTATTCCCACTTGATATATGCATTATTGTGCTCACCCTGCTTCACCACTTGGTTTTGCTCCTACACTCGCCTGGGGAGTATCATTTGACTCCCCTGGATTCTCACGTCCAGGTCATGGAGCTAGGAGCGTGTGATCGGAGTAGCGTAGTGGTAGCGTGGATCCCCAGCAGGCCTTTCAGAGTTCCATCCTTCCAGACCCCCTCTGTGCCTCTCGAGTTTTTCCCTAGCAAACTCGTGAGTGCCCTTTTCTATTTATGCTTGTGCTTTCCTTGTATACGTGTATGTGAGCTTCCTTTTATACTGTTCATATATATTGTATATCTCTTGTATTCCCGCATTTGCGCATCAGTGATATAATATTATTGTAATATTGTAATCACATCTGGTGATAATTCTGTAATTGGATATATATGTTGGAATGTATAATGCACCATTTGCTTCCGTACTCTGATTCTTGTCTGTACTGATGCTTAGCGTATATACGGGAGGGTAGTTCTGACCTACGTATATACGTTGCAGTGACGTCCCCGTATTCGTGGAATCGGGGCGTTACAGGTTGGTATCAGAGCTTAGGCTCTAACCTCCTCAGTACGTCCAGAAGGCAAATCAATGGTAAAGAGATTTGCAACTGGAATACATGAGTCTTGGTTATACATTCCAACTGCAAGTGCAGAGTTATCTATTTCTTGGCTATCTTTCCTTTGATTTCTAATCCCTCCTTGAATATCTTTCCCTTGATTCCTAATCACTCCTATCCTTTCCCTGTTTTGGTTTTATGTTTTGGTTTTATGAAGCCTTATACTATTTTAAGATATGACTAGACTAGAGAGGTAGTGGCTGGTTCAGAATGAAGCTATTATGTGATCTCTTCGGCCAATTCTATGAAGCTTGGTATTCTCCAGATCGATCTTGATCTGGCTATCTTTCAGAAGACAGCATTCGGGATTCTTAATTATCGGTCTACTTTATTATGCTCAGGATTTTCGGGGTTTTCTTTATTACACAGCCACGACATCATCAGTATTCATTATTTCACAGCCACGACATCATCCGTATTATGCAGCATTATCCTAAAAGATTTATTACACAGCCACGACATCATCAGCCAGAAATGCAGAGTACGATTATTATTCAGTTGACTTGAGAGCCCTACCTATAGTACTTCATATCTTAATTAGTATAAATTCTAGCCTTTGTCCCCTTTGTATTCAATTTACCCCTTAACGAAATTGCGAGGACGCAATTTTTGTAAGGTGGGTGGATTGTAATACCCCGTTCCCGGAATACGTACTTAGTTGCGTATTCAGATTTTCAGTCGTATTTTTTCGATTTGTTTCCTGTATTTATTCTGTATGATGAATTCCTTATATGATTGTTTTGTTTTGGATTTGGATTCGTGGACACGGAGTCAGCCCTAGCCTGAACCGAAGGACCCGATCCTAGTATATTACTCGATTTGGATATTCTGATAATTAGAATTGACCGATTTTAGTTTTAAATATCATTTTCCATTATTATATATTTTCTATGATTTTCTAGATTTTTCTGGAATTAAAATGAAAGTCTTCAAAACGGTGTCGGCCAGTGCCGCTGACCGATTCCTGGATTTTTAATTCTCAAACGGTTTGGAATTTCTAAATGATTCTTTAGACATTATTCCTTAGAATCATATTTTCTACCTACATTCTTTTTCTGAGGATTTTATGATTTTATGAAAATTCCAACGGAGTCGGTAAATTATTGATTCCAGGATTTTTAGTTCCAAAACTATAAAGTATTTCTTCAAACGGATTTCACTATCGGTCTTTATATATTATTATTGATTTTTGGTAATTATTTCGGGTCGTTCCGAGATACTTGAATTTCGGACGATTCCGGTATTTTTCCCGAAAGGTTTCCGCATCCGCAACTGAGTCCCGGGAATCCGCCACTTCCATTATTTTCATCTTCTTTCCCAAGAAAATATCTTCTCATTATAATTTCTTTTCCATTTTTCCTTTTCCTTTATTTTCTTCCTTCCTCCACTAACCAAAGCCTTTTCCTATTTCCAATAATTCCAATTTTCCACATAATCCCACTCACTTTCACCTAATCCCCCTTTTAAATCCCACTCATTCTCTCTCTCCCCATGGCCGGCCAAGTGGCCAAGAGAAGGACACTCACCTCACCTCCACTTTGCAATTAAGCCCTCCCCTTTCTTTTAATTGCAACTCCCTTTACAAAATCCCAATCCTATATATATATTTCCTTTACACTTTAACCCTTTCTTCCTCATTTCAACAAAAGAGAAGGAGCTCTCCAAAATCCCCTTCTTCCTCAACCTAAACCCTAGCTCCAAGAACTCCCCAATCTCTTCACCTCCACTTCAAGACCTCAAGGGCTTCAACTAAGGCTTCATCAAGGATCATCACCATCTTCTTCATCATCAACTTCAATCACCACCACCATCACTCCCTCACCTCATGGAGACCAATCACTCTCTTTGGTGAGTGATCTTACTCATTTAGACTTAGTCTATTCTTAGTGTACATGTGTATTCATATCATGTTCAATTATGACTTCAATCCATGTTTGTTTAACCATCAAACCCAAACCCTAGGAATTCTGATCTGCTCACTGTTCTTCACAGTATTAGTCGACTTGACCTAGAACCTAGTCGACTAGAAACCCTTAGCTGAAACGTAGCTTTTTCTGAAACACAGTATTAGTCGACTTGCCTTAGATCCTAGTCGACTATAGATCCTTAGTCGACTACACTCTTGACCCTAGTCGACTAACCTTGTCCTGAGTCAGAAACCCCAACTTTCTATATCACAGACTTAGTCGACTTAAGTATCTGTTAGTCGACTTAAAATCCTTATTAGTCGACTACCCCTCCTAACCTAGTCGACTAACTATTCCCTGAAACCAAACCAAACTCTCTGGATCACAGTATTAGTCGACTACCCCATATTCCTAGTCGACTAACCCCTCTGTTAGTCGACTACTCTTCCAACCTAGTCGACTAATTCTGGCTGTCTGTTCTGATTGATTACTTCCTTGGACATGAACCTTACCCTCTAGACTTACATCACCTATAGGTATTACTTGACTTGTCTCTAGACACACATCATCTTCCATTCTTTCTCTCTCTCATCTTCACTCTACATATTTATATCACAGGTTGTGGCGCATCCCGAGCTTCCGTGGATTACTGCTCTTTCGGTATTTTGGAGTTTAGGCGAGTGTTCTCACTCGCTACCCTCTTACTTCTTATTTCATTGATTATGCGCATGTTCTCGCTTTAGCTTTCATGTATTTTATTTCATGTTCTATATCTTTTATTGCTTTATGCTATGCGTGGCCGACCCTTCGTGGTCGTTGGACTTGTTGGACTTTGGGTCCTTACTTTTATATTACCACTTGGCATTACTTTAGACCTGTTAGTTATGTGCTACCATTTGACATATGTATATCACCTGACATCTAGTGTGTTATCACCTGACCACTTGGCATGCTCTATGACAAGACCCTATTGGTATGACCTGACTTACCCAGACTATTATCAATCTCTTGACATAACTTACCACCTGATTGTTATCAATCTCTTATATGTTTGGTTGCTATTCATTATCACCATCCTATCATGCTATCACCTTACACCCAGCATGATATACTTGACTTGTGATTATCATTCTTACGGGAACTTAACTTATTATCCTGTATCATGATCAGTGACTTGTTTTCCTGCTTTACATGCAGTGACCTGACTATGTTATACTTATGTACTCCTGATTCCTGATCATGTCTATTCCCTGTTTTCCCGTAAAGTGATAATTAAACTATTGAATCTTAAAATGGACCAACTTGTATTGGGTCGGGGGAAACATGCGGATATCGATATGTGTTCGTGTTTACAGTGGCTTTAGGTTGTGCACTATATTTCCGGTCTGACCTGTGGTACTCCAGGGGACCGAGGGGAGTGCTTTCTCCCTTTCCTGTTTACTGTCATGACAAGGGCATACATAAGTCCCTCCTGTTTAGCCTTGCGGCAGGTTCCGTCTTCAAGCAACGGAACAATCCTGGGCCGTGGTCCCGGGTATGCACGGGACCCACTGTAAACATAGTTCGTTGATACAACCGCTGTTTCCAATAACAACCTCGACTTGCTTATATATGGATGTATGTGAGTTGGCCGTACACCGAGACACATACCGAGATATATGGGTTAGACGAGTAATAATAAAGTGTCATAATAATCGGCTCTTTAAGTTGTAAGTAGAGGTATGTGGAATGGGACGCATACCAAAGCCTACATCTTAAATAGCTATGAATCCGTGATGTGCCTTACCGTATTTGCTTTTCCCGGACTTTATATCGGATTTCCTGTTTTATGAGTATTATGTTATAACTACCTGGTAGCTCGGATTGGTTTTATTCGGATTTCCTGTTTTATGATTATCATGCCATATCTATTCTTACCTGCTCTATCCTATCTGCCTCCTGAGTATTCCCACTTGATATATGCATTATTGTGCTCACCCTGCTTCACCACTTGGTTTTGCTCCTACACTCGCCTGGGGAGTATCATTTGACTCCCCTGGATTCTCACGTCCAGGTCATGGAGCTAGGAGCGTGTGATCGGAGTAGCGTAGTGGTAGCGTGGATCCCCAGCAGGCCTTTCAGAGTTCCATCCTTCCAAACCCCCCTCTGTGCCTCTCGAGTTTTTCCCTAGCAAACTCGTGAGTGCCCTTTTCTATTTATGCTTGTGCTTTCCTTGTATACGTGTATGTGAGCTTCCTTTTATACTGTTCATATATATTGTATATCTCTTGTATTCCCGCATTTGCGCATCAGTGATATAATATTATTGTAATATTGTAATCACATCTGGTGATAATTCTGTAATTGGATATATATGTTGGAATGTATAATGCACCATTTGCTTCCGTACTCTGATTCTTGTCTGTACTGATGCTTAGCGTATATACGGGAGGGTAGTTCTGACCTACGTATATACGTTGCAGTGACGTCCCCGTATTCGTGGAATCGGGGCGTTACAAACAGCCCCCAAATGCCCCATTTTATAGGGCTAGAAAAACTAGCCGTTGGGGGTCTGACAGACCTGTCGGTCGACCGGCCGGTCGACCGCCAACGGTCGGAAATCCGACCGTTGAGCCATCGGTCGACCGGTAGGTCGACCGAGGCCAGGATACAGAGAGTAAGTCTCTCTGTCCGGTCGACCGCCCGGTCGACCGGGGCCTTTCCAGAGAGCAGAGCTCTCTGGACGGTCGACCGGGTCGGTCGACCGGCCCTCCTGCCAGAACAGGCGTGCACGTCTGTGCACGTCGGTCGACCGTTCGGTTGACCGCCTTCAGGCTTCGGTCGACCGGTCGGTCGACCGGCTGAAGCCAGGACAGAACTGTTAAGGGATTAAAAACTTGGTCTTTTTGGTTGAAATAAAATCCCATAAATTCACAGAAAATCTACAAAAATAGTTTTACCAATATACTTTGATAAACAAACATGCTTTCACAAAATCAAGGCATGTTACAAATAATTTGGACTATTTTTGTAACTTGAAAAAATTGGCTCAAAACAAAAAATGTATTTTTCCAAATTGGTTTTTCCAAAACTTCTCCAAATACAAAAACAAGATATTTGAAGCACTTTTAAAGCATAGTGTGTATGGATATGATCCACTACACAAACATGATGAAATATCTATGTTTTTGACATTAAGCTCTAAATACGACTTATATAGTCTTTAACCAAAAAGCAAACCGGTATTTTTCCAAAAATGAAAAGTCTTTTCTAAACTGAAAATTCTTTTATGAAAAGACAACTAATCAAGAGTGTGTGTGTATATGGTACTTGAGCAATCCACCAACTATTCTATCCTTTACATTTTAACTAAAAACAAAATCTTCTAAAAACAAATCTAGACCCAAGTCTTGATCTTGAAGTCTTCACTTGAAGTCTTCACATCTTCTTGACTTGGTCCAAACACGATCCACCGAGCTCGACTCCTCTTGAGTACTTGATGTGATCTTGATGCATAGGCTCGTGAATCAAACGGTGCTAGCTCCAAAACTTGACTTTAAATCCTTTGTTGAAGCTCCACACCTACTAAGATCTTGATCATGAATCTGTCACTAATTAAACACAAGATCATTAGTACTATAACTACATGAGTTGATCATCATCAAAACTAGAGTGATGGGCCTTCGGGCCAACACAATTTTGTTAATCTGCAGTTCTGCGAAGATGGTCTTGTCATGAGCAATCACAAGGGATTAACTTTTGAAATGACTCGAATACGTTGCCCCATAAGGTAGTGTCGCATCTTCTGGACAGCGAAGACCAACGCTAAGCATTCCTTTTGATAGAGTTATAACATTTCCCCACTCCAACATTGTTCTACTTAAATAGTAGATCGCCAATTGTTTTCTTCATTGTTTTGAGTTAGTAAAGCTCCCAAAGAATGATCCATCGCTCGAACATATAGCAGGAAAGATTTTCCTGATACTGGAGTTACAGAACGGCCAGGTGTATGAGTTATTCTTTGATCTCCTCGAATGCTTCTTGGCAAGCATTGTCCCAGATGAATGAGACTTCCTTCTTCATTAATTTGGTGAAAGGTTGGCAGTGTCCTGAAAGATTCAATATAAATCTCAGGATATATGCCAATCATCTTTGTAGGCCTCTGAGTTCTTTAAGATTTCTCGGAGGTTGCATCTCTTGGATGGCATGGATCTTTTCCGGATCCAGTGAATTCCTTTGGATGTAACGATAAATACAAGCAATTCGCCATTGGCTACCCTCAGGAAGGACTTGGTTAGGTTCATCTTCAACTGCTGAGACCGCATGATGTTGAACACACTCTTTAGGTCTGCGAGGTGATCGTCTTTGTCGCGGCTTTTCACGGCGATATCATCGACATAGCATTCTACGGTCTTGTGTATATACTCATGGAAAATCGCATTCATGGCGCGTTAATATGTTGCACCAGCTCTTCAAGCCGAAGTGCATTACTGTGTAACAGTATACTCCCAAAGGCATTCTAAAAGATGCATGCTTGTCATCTTTAGGGTTCATCTTTTTTTGATTATACCCTGAGAAGCCATCCATAAAAGACATCCTCTCAAAATCGCACGTATTATCGATCATGACAGCTGTGATCGGGAAAGAGAATTCAGACAACATTTCAACCAGTTCAAACGATGTCTAAACTTATTGACATTTAAAAAAGATGAGTCGCGGACAAACTGTTGACCAATTTCTACCATCCTCAAGGGACAAAGCAATTACTCGAATCTTACTGATCCAGTGAAGCAGACAGTAAGCCAAGTATTACTTTTGAAGAGGCCTAACCAGAATTATAAGGCTAAGTCAGTTCAACACTTAACCTTGCATGAATCCAAGGGGATAGTTTCGCTTGAAGCTTTACAGCCTTGCTAAAAGGCTAAAATATTAGCGTCGCCTGAAGCTTTGTGATAAGCTTTGCCTGAAGCTAATTCTAACTTCGCCTGAAGCTCTATGATAGTTTTGTCTGAAGCAAATTCAAAGCTCCACAGCGAGCTAACTTGCAGCTTCGCTTGAAGCTTTCTTCGTGATAGCTTCGCATGAAGCTCTTCAGAACTCCACAGAGAGCTAAATTGTATCTTCATCTAAAACCAATTCTTGCTTCACCTAGAGTGTTATAATAGCCTCACTTGAAGCTTTACTCACCCCTGCTGGAGGGCTTGTCAGGTCAATAGTTGACCAAGTATTAGTGGGTTAACCCTACTATTTTAATGGGGTTAATGCCACTTTAAGTTGGCGGTTACACCCTCCCACTTCGTCCAACATTAAGTGGAGATAGCCTGAAAAAATGGCCAGTGAATAGGCTCGCGCAAACTTGTCTAACTTCACATGAGGTCTGTATTTGTGTTCGCATGAAGCTTTGTAGCCTCAGCAAAGCTCATAATAGACTCAGATGTGAAGCTAGCAGACTGTTTCAGTCTTGCTGAAACATAGGGGCAGTTGTGCCTCTAAGAGCCTATTAATCGCTCATGCTTGGGATGAACTCAAGGCGGCAATATCAGGGTAATATTTTGGCAGCACTTAGATAGAATTTTGACAAGAGAAAATTTTAGAGTTTTGGCAAATCAAGAAATCATTCTCTAACTTTCAAGCTTTTAGAGACCTAGTTCTCTAATCTCAGGGTGCTAATTCTCTACGATCTTTCACTCTCAACAATTTTCAGAACCAAGGGAGAAGGAAATCCCTAAGACTCAATCGATCACATCATCCACAGAACAAAGTGATTGCGTGCTGACCAGACTTTTACCACTATACTTCCCCAGAAATCTCAGTGGAGAGTTCAACTTGTAATTTTTTATTTTTTGTTCAACTACTCTTAATCTTCTCCTCAATTTTTGTAACTTTTCTTATACTTCAAATCAATGGAAAACATGAACATAATCCAATATTCTCTCAGTGCAATAAGTTACAGTGCCAAATTTCACCATAGTTTTGTCCCAATGACACAATGTTCACAGAAATCTAATCGGCAGGTTCTACCACCTTTCAATAGATCTTGCTTTGCAAGAGATTGCAAAGACGTTTTCCTGTATGTTTGATTGAGGCAAAACCTGCACACAAAATACGAGATTATAGAACTTAAGAAAGAAGATGTGCAAGTGCTCAATTCTTCCGCTATAGCAAGTGGCTATGCGGGTCGTGATCCACAAGGAGGGTTTGCGATGGAAGCTTTACGGTTTTATTGAAATCGTTATGAAAACAAACGAAAGTTCTTCTCTGTTTTTAAAGTTAAGAAAATGGAAAAGAAAGTTGTTAAAGTTAGAAGAGAATCAAAGATGAAAAAGGTGAAAAAATCAGAAAACAATGAAGCGAATATGTACAAATGAAGTGGAGGAAAAAGAGTTGGAAGAGGTGGTGATATAATTTACACAAATGAAAGAAAGGAAAGAAGATGAAGAAATACTTACCTAGGTTGAGTGATGACTTACCTGGAAACCGTTGCATGTTCTACCTTTGCTTCGGAGGCGTTCAACGCATAGATCATAAGCTCGAGCTCAGTCCCCGTGCACATTATATCGTCAAGCCTAGCAAGAACGAAGTGATGCGGATCTTGGAAGAGGAGAACGTCTTCATGAACTATCGCTGGCTCTCACGTAGCTTAGTTATACTTGCTTTGGAATTCACTTGTACATCAACAACAACAACCAAGGTAAAGTAGAAGAGGAAGACGAAACAAAAGAAAATACAAACATAAAAAGAACTTTTACCTTTATTAATTGCAGAGACAATGGAAGAAAGGAGGAGGGTACATTGTCGGTGTCACTCTCAACGTCAGCCTCTCTCTCTTACTTACATGAATCTTCTTCTACCCTAAGTTACATACAAGTTACATAAAAATAAAAGAAAAACCTAAACTACAAAGAATTAAAACTAGGCTAAATCCTAATCTGCATGGTCGTCCCTTTTGCCTTTGAGTGAAGGTATTTATAGGAGAAATGGAGAGGGTAGAGGAGTGTGAAGATAAGTAAATCTAGCAATTTTTGAACTCCCCTTATCTTCAAACTTGATTTGAGGTGGATATTCAGTTCTGATCTGCAGTTTATTGGCATATTGATTGCTGAATATCACTTATCAAATAATAGAATTAGAGATAATGATCAACATAAGAGTTGTAGCTCTGTAAGTCTGCTTTCTGGATCATCTTGAATCATCAGAATTGAGATTCTGTAGCAAAAGTTATGATTCGAATACTAAAATGTATCCAGTCAGAATCTGAATCAAACTTGCTTCATCTCATCCCTTGATCTTTGCTTTAACCGATCGATTCTGAGAGGATTCTTCTCAATCAGTTTTCAACCTCTTGATTTTTCCCTGATTTAGTGAGTGTGAATTAATTCTGATTTAATTCAGAATTTTGGTGGGCTTTGGGCTCATTTCTCTTCATCTCCTTAAAGAATGGGCCTGCAAATAAATTAAGCAATTAATTAAGACAATGCAAAGTTTTATTCTAAAATAGGTATGAAAATATGATATTAAATATGCAACATTAGTGACCAATCACACCCCCATACCTATCTTTTGCTCGTCCTCGAGCAAAACAACTAAACTATACTAAGGATTATTAGACCACTTTCGCAGGTCGCGCGATTGCACTGAGCATGTGCAACAAGCCGTTAAACCTCTAGGTTTCCCCTAGAGGACGAGTTTTGTCTCGTGAGGGTTTTCAGCGGATTGCACCCACAAAATCCATAAAGAAAGGGAAATAAAGAGTTAGTATTTTCGAAAAGCATTTTGAAAGGAAAAAATATTTGAAATATAATTGTAAGATCTAAGCAATCTATAAGTTATAGGAAAACTGAATTTTTCATTCCTAAACTTAGTCTCTATTCAAAAATTTGTTATCAATTAGAGTAAGGAGTCAAATTGTACTTCTCATCTAGTCTATTACTTTACCCTAAGTCATATGCACTTGTGACTGTGAAAATTTTGACTAAGGGTTCATTAACTCTAACTCTAATGCCTTATTTATATATATATATATATATATATATATATATATATATATATATATTGGTGGTATTATTCCTTAGTTTAGGCTTTCTAATCTGCCCATGTAACGAGCCTTTAATCGATGACTCCCAAACCAGACGGTCTTAGGGCACCAGGTGAGAAGACACCCTAGGACTTAAGGACTCGAGCAAACAAGGCCACAAAACTAAGGATTTTATTATATGAACCTCTTTTAGGCATGAATACTTATGCTTTATTAGGCACAGATACCCAGCTTAATCAGAGGATTTTTCTTTTCAAACTTATCTAATCATCTTTCGCATAAATACTAAGGCTTGCTTAGGCCAAAGCACCTAGCTAGTCAATAATTAGATTTGTTTGTATATATATTTTTTTATAACTTATCTAATCATTTTTTGCATAAATACTAAGGCTTGCTTAGGCCAAAGCACCTAGCTAATCAATAATTAGACTTATTTTTTTTTTTTTATAAGGCATAAGAATCTTTGTTTTTGAACCCTAAGTGTGTAAGTGTATGAAGTGTGCATATTTCATCAAGGTAAAGATCAAGACTAAATTACTTTGACAAATTATCTTCCTAACTCTATAAATCAAACAAATAATCTTATTTTGACCAAGTATAAGAAATCCTAATTTGGATTTTCCTATTCTTTAAAATTAACTTAATTTCTTACAAAAAATATGTCAAAGTATTGTTTCCATTTTCAAAAAGTTTTAAAAGTAAAGAAAATGTTAATATTTTTATTTTTTTTATTTTAAGAAAAAGAAAAGTTATGTTAGACCCTCCCCCACACCTATCTCATGCATTATCCTCAATGTATGAATTAATGCATAGATGCATGAAAAAGAAGAAAGGGAAGGAAAGTGTTATCTTAAGGTGGTGGTTCCAGTGGTGGTCTGATTGGTCCACGAAACGTGGCCCAGTCAACTTTTCTTGGGTCTCGGAGGAACCCACCAGAAATTACATGAATATAACCCACTAAAAAGATAAATCCATTAAGAATTTTTATTAAAAATTTAACCCCATCTAATTTCCAAATTCCATAACTAATTTCGGAGTCAAATTTGTCAACCACCTCGTCCCAGAACGGAGTATGAAATGATAGCACGGTTGACTTGGACTCAGGAAGGACAGGAACTAATACCGACTCAGGAAGGTGACTTAAGTCAAGTAAAGGTTCAAGAGTCGAAATAGGTTCAGGAAGCAGGTCCAAGTCAAGAAGTTGAAACTCTAGTCCACATGTATTTTCTAACAATGGAATGTGACTTAATGTTGGTGATTCCAGTTTAGGAATGATAGGTGGAGGAATCAAAACTGACTCAAAAATATTACTTAAGTTTGGTAACACAACAGGAGTCAATATTGATTCATAAAGTTGAACTGGATCACAGATTTGAAAATCTAGGTCACATATCTCATTGAGTTCAATATCGTAAAAATGAGAACTTACCAATTTGTCAATAGGATCTTCAAAAGTGTATAATTGGTCAAGTTCAATATGATCCTCAAAGATGGGTGATTCAATTTCATTATGGATTGTTACAGGATCCAATGTTGACTCGGGAAAAAGATTGAAATCAGGTGAAGTCACCGGAGTCATTATTGAATCAGGAAATAAAATTGAATCACTAAGTTGGGGTTCAAGATCATACTCATTCTCAAGTTCTATTTCAGGAAAAGGAAAACTTGCTAAACTGTCAATATCTTTTTCAAAATTTGGAGTTTGGGCAAGTTCAAGTAGTTGTTCTGAAATGGAATCTTGATTTCCAAAGCTACATGACTCTTTGGTTCTAACAGAATGGTAAGTGACATCAGGACGGTGGGAATGTAGAGATTCGACCATCATGTCTATGTCACGATTTCTAGCATTTTGAGCATGAGTCATGGCTTCTAGCATCTTTTCATAGTTGATGGGTTCATTGTCTTGTTGAAAAGATGAAGAGTTGTTTTGGAAGTGGTATTGAAATTGTGAGTCCATCAGATTTTGTGATTGTTGTTTGGACTCACGCATACTCCGTTCCAAAATTGATGGTTTTTTATTTTGGACTGGTGGAACTGAGTATGACTCTTGGAAATATTGTGGACTAGGTGGAGAAGGAGGACAATTCGGTTGAAAATTGGACTCGGGGTAGGTGAATTCCCACTGACTCTGTGAAGAGTTGAAATCGTTATGGAAATTATAGTCATACGATGGGGGACATGGGTTATATTGATTCGGATAAGACCAATCCGGCACACTAGGTTGGTTAAAGTCATGATATGCCGGGTTGGTAATATCCGAAAAAGAGTTTGATGTGTAATATGGATTATTATTATAAGCCATATCACACAATAGAATACAAACAAAGAAAAACAAACAAATAAACAAAAAAAAAATTCTAGCCTAAGTTAGGGTAGACTTAGGACCTAGACGACTCCTAACTGGTTAGACTGTCCACGGGAGGTCTAATGTAGACTTTAACCACAAGCTAATCAGCCAGGTCAGGGCAAGGTTGGTGGGAGGTTTTCCGTCAAAGACGTTCCTTAATTAAATAACCACCAACCTTCGGGCTTTCGGCCCTCAATCCCTTTCCTAGACACTGATTTTGCAGGAGTTAGATTCCAACATTTTTTCCCTTTAGGATAATCTCCTAATTGAGTCCGAGATGTCCCTAGGGCCAACGTCTACTCAATTTTAGTTAGGCTTGGGTTAGTGAGTGCTTGGAATCTGATTTTTGGGCTAAGGAAGGGTGATTAAATCCCCACCTTATCTTGTTATGGGTTAGTGCCCTTAAAATATTTTGTGCAAGTGTACAAGATATGTAAGATTCGCTCAAAGCGATATAAATCAACCAAGAAGTGAGTCCTATGCTACATGCAATGCAGACGTACCTTGCTCCAGCACTCTTCAACAGTAAAAAATAAAGGAATTAAAAGACACGTGCCTAAAATGCAAATGTCTAATTAATTTTTTTATCTTTTCAACAAATATTTTACTGTTGATTATTAGCAGGCTTATGTTATGGCATATAAGAAAAATTAAAGTTGCAGCAAACTAGAATTTTTTAAACTAAGCAGCCCTGCAAAAAGCTGTTAGTAGTCAACTCTTTATTGCCGCGGATCCGCGGCTTTTGCCGTGGAAAAGCGGCAATTCAGAGGGCAATGGGTCTCTGCTTTCTAGAGCAGAGGCCCAATACCACTTGTATGTCACTGCAAACTTATTTTCCTGCTTTGCTTGCCCTGTAACCTGCAACAGAGAAGAAAATTCGTTTAGTTCTAAAAAATTTGCAATAAAAATTCAGATTTCAATAAAAACCGTTTTACCCTCCCCGGCAACGGCGCCAAAATTTTGATTGAGGCTAAACCTGCACACAAATTACAGAATATTAGATTTAAGAATAAAAAATGTGCAAGTGCTCAATTCTTCCGCTATAGCAAGTGGCTATGCGGGTCGTGATCCACAAGGAGGGTTTGCGATGGAAGCGTTACAGTTCTTTATTGAAATCGTTAAGAAGAAAAGCGAAGATTCTTCTCTGTTTTTAAGGTTAAGAAAATGGAAAAGAAAGTTGTTAAAGTTAGAAGAGAATGAAAGATGAAAAAGGTGGAAAAATCAGAAAACAATGAAGCGAATATGTACAAATGAAGTGGAGGAAAAAGAGTTGGAAGAGGTGGTGATATAATTTACACAAATGAAAGAAAGGAAAGAAGATGAAGAAATACTTACCTAGGTTGAGTGATGACTTACCTAGAAACCGTTGCATGTTCTACCTTTGCTTCGGAGGCGTTCAACGCATAGATCATAAGCTCGAGCTCAGTCCCCGTGCACATTATATCGTCAAGCCTAGCAAGAACGAAGTGATGCGGATCTTGGAAGAGGAGAACGTCTTCATGAACTATCGCTGGCTCTCACGTAGCTTAGTTATACTTGCTTTGAAATTCACTTGTACACTCAACAACAACAACCAAGGTAAAGTAGAAGAGGAAGACGAAACAAAAGAAAATACAAACATAAAAAGAACTTTTACCTTTATTAATTGCAGAGACAATGGAAGAAAGGAGGAGGGTACATTGTCGGTGTCACTCTCAACGTCAGCCTCTCTCTCTTACTTACATGAATCTTCTTCTACCCTAAGTTACATACAAGTTACATAAAAATAAAAGAAAAACCTAAACTACAAAGAATTAAAACTAGGCTAAATCCTAATCTGCATGGTCGTCCCTTTTGCCTTTGAGTGAAGGTATTTATAGGAGAAATGGAGAGGGTAGAGGAGTGTGAAGATAAGTAAATCTAGCAATTTTTGAACTCCCCTTATCTTCAAACTTGATTTGAGGTGGATATTCAGTTCTGATCTGCAGTTTATTGGCATATTGATTGCTGAATATCACTTATCAAATAATAGAATTAGAGATAATGATCAACATAAGAGTTGTAGCTCTGTAAGTCTGCTTTCTGGATCATCTTGAATCATCAGAATTGAGATTCTGTAGCAAAAGTTATGATTCGAATACTAAAATGTATCCAGTCAGAATCTGAATCAAACTTGCTTCATCTCATCCCTTGATCTTTGCTTTAACCGATCGATTCTGAGAGGATTCTTCTCAACCAGTTTTCAACCTCTTGATTTTTCCCTGATTTAGTGAGTGTGAATTAATTCTGATTTAATTCAGAATTTTGGTGGGCTTTGGGCTCATTTCTCTTCATCTCCTTAAAGAATGGGCCTGCAAATAAATTAAGCAATTAATTAAGACAATGCAAAGTTTTATTCTAAAATAGGTATGAAAATATGATATTAAATATGCAACATTAGTGACCAATCAATGTTCGAGCATCATATGCCAAAGTCGGGTGCAATCGTCATCTGAATCTGTAGAAGTCGCCACTTGTCCTATAACTGTACTACCCTTCAAATAGTAAAGGTTATTGTATCGGATGCCCATCAAAATAGCCATCGAGCCTCTATGTGAAAACATCATCTCCAGTAGATACTTTGAGAACTAATGCCTCTAAGGCACCAACTGATATAGGATTCCTTTTCAGTTGAGGTACATACCTTACTTCTCTCAGTTCACACATCATCCCATCAAAACATCTTGATATGACAGTACTTATCCCTTTCATGTTGCATGGATGATCATCACCCATAACAACAGAGCATCCACTGAGCTTTTCAAAGTTAAGAAATCAATTCCTATTGGGATACACATGATAGGTAGTTCCTGTGTTTAGCATCCACTCAGAATCACCTGACTAACCAATAGTAGGAGTAGTGATAGTGAAAGAGAATATCGTTAAGACAGAGTCCAAACCGCCTGCCTGTGAAGTACTAACCGATTGGGTTTGATCACCATTGCGAGATTAGCCTCAATCTTTAATTCCTTATTCTTATCTTTGATCTTTGAACAATCAATCTTCGAGTGTTCTAATTCTTTGCAGAAAGTGTACTGGTTCTTTTTTAGATCTCTGAAACTTGGCTTGAACTTTGATCTCCTACGCTCGCCTTTGCCCTTCCGATTAGAACCCCTGCCTCTTACCATCAATGCTTCTGCTGATATACCATTGGAAGAAGACTACTTGTCCTTCCTCTTCACTTCATAATTTACAAGAACAGCTGACACATAACTATAGTTAAGTGTTTGTACCATTGATCAAGGTTAAGATAATGGTTTCACACTCTTCATCAGGAAGGAAATTCAGAAGAATCAAAGCCTTATCCTCTTCTTCAATCACCACATCCACATTAACTAAGTCTGTAAGAAGTTTGGTGTAGTTATTCATGTGTTCTTTAATGGAGAGTTCTCTCTTCAACTGAAAGCGGTAAAGCCTCCTCTTCAGTTATAATTGCAATTTGATGCTCATCATCAGATAATTCTTCTCGAAGATCTCCCTCAGCTTTCTTACGGAGGTCTCATACAATACATGATACTTGATGTCTTGTGTCAAACAAGACCTTACGAGACCACACGCCTTTCTATTCATCTTGTCCCAATCTTTTTCAAAAGTTTCCTCTGGTTTATCTTTCAATTGTAGAGCATCTTCGAGGTTTAAAGCAGTCAATGCATCCATCATCTCATACCTCCACATCTCAAAGTTGTTCTTACCGTCAAACTTTACAACATCGATTTTCAGTGAATGTAGGTTCACGGTTTCACCGTGACTGAACTATCTCTAGCCATCTCCCCAATAGATTCCTAGTAGCAATGTGAAAAGTGATTAGTGAAAACAAATCCAAATAGAAAAAATCAAATCTTTAATTTCAGACGAAACTGTAGACAGTTTCCAAGTTGATTTGCTTTATCTGAACGAAGCTCCCCATCGAACCCCGGAAGCTCCGATACCAATTGTTCAAACCACCAGTGACAGAGTAGAGATGTATCGGAGAATAGTCACCAAATACAAGAATAAGGCAAATAACAACGAAAATGAGAACACAAGATTTTAACGAGGTTCTGCAATTTGCCTACGTCCTCGGGGTAGAAGGGGAGAGAGTTCTTATTAAACCAATCAATTACATGATACAATATCAAGGGGTACTTGCCTCTCTTTATATAAGCAGAGAGTCCTTCAAGAAAAGAAAATCAATAACTCCAAATTCGGATTAGAAATGAATTCAGGCACATACTCTGATTCGCTCAGAATCCTTTTACTGTCGACGGCCCAAGATTATTGTTAACAGTTCTCTGAGAAACACTACTTTCGATAAAACGCTGTCAACAGCACAAAGTGGCTCTGTCGACAGCTCGCTTCGATAGTTAAGCGTATCCGAGTCTGAGCTGTCGACAGTCCTATATCTTATCCTTTAAAAAACTTCATCCTCCAACTTTTTATTTACTTTTTATTCTTTTTTCTTCCCACACATATTGTTCTATGTAGTCTTTTGTATTAGTGGAAGTGAAAACCTGAAACACGTCTTAAGAAATTGTAATATTGTACTCTTGTTTCAAGTTATCAATAATATTATTTTACCTTTTACACACACATGCACGTACAGACACACACAGACTTTTCTTTAGATAAGAAAAGAAATAATTCAAGTAGATGTACCATGTATATTTAACTAACTACTGTTGTTATACATTTCTAATTTTCTTTCACTGTGTGTACAAAGAAATAGTGGGATTTCATGACATTTTTTTTCTTTCCTTTTCCTTTATTTTCTTTATTTTATTGGAGGACGTGGAATTTCTTGACATAGTGACAAACTGCGCGCTTAATGCTCTCCGGCATTAATATTAGTTACCTATTGTGAAGTAACTAATAAGGCCATTAAGCAATCTAATACTCACTTGATTACATTACATTGCAAGGGCTGTTGTATTTCTCATTAATTTTATTTTGAGATAATACGATGAACCAAAATGGCCTCCCGTGTTTCATTAATAAGGATTTAATGAAAACATTCCAAAACAATACAAGAACCTTAAGTGCCCACAGGTACAGAGTAACTCAGCACATGCAGGTTTCGGGAGGACTAAAAGGTGTAAAAGTACAACAACCATGCACAACCACCGCCTATACAGGCAAACGGATCAACCCCCTTGTCACATGCCTTCAAGCTCTGTGTCGTGTACGAATCTCTCAGATTCCGTTAACCGGCTATTAGGGACATTTCCCGGAAGACTCTGCCGAAGGACCTATTCCCCCGCTTCTTATCTCTTGCAGGAAGTAAATAGCTCCATCAAGAAATGAAAGAAGAGCACATGTGGAATGTTTGGTCCGACGATCTGGACATACCATTAAAAATTTTCTTGTTCCTTTCCCTCGAAATCCTCCAGAAAACGGTCGTCGTAGCCAAATCCGAAAGAACACTATCTCTTTTCACAATAAACTCGCACCTCCAGGAAGACCAGAACAAGTCTGGCAGACTCAGGCAATTGAGAAAGATTTAATCACAAGCAAAGAGCCAAAGGGGTCCACACGCAAAAACAAAAAGCACAGTTCAAGAATATGTGGTCGATAGTCTCATCATCCTTCATACCAAAAGTACAAATGTCAGGTCCTTGCCAGTTTCTCTTCTTCAGATTATCCCACGTCAGAATCTCTCTATTAATAACCAACCACATAAATGCTCTAACTTTGAGCGGAGCCTTAACCTTCCAAATGGTTAGAGCAAATGGGCAACACAACCTTTCATCATTCAGTCTTAAGTAGGCATTTCTCATTGTGAATTTTCCGGTAGCATCCAATGCCTATCAAGGAAGGTCTCTATTATCCGAGCCCAGGGGAGTTTGTGACTGTAGAATTTTGATCAATTCTTCTCTTTGCCCCTCGAGATCCCTTTGATGCGACAAGGTAACCCTAGTATTCCAACCGTCAACTAAGCAATGTGAAAGAACTGATCCTTTGGGATCCTGTGCAAGGGAAAGCAAACTGGTGAAGAGCATTTTCAAAGAAATTCTAGAGCACCACCGATCTTCCCAGAACCATGTACCTTTCCCATTGTTCACCTCCATCCCGATGGCCGAAAAGAAAATCTCATTGACAGTTGTCACCCTTTTCCAAAAGGGGAAAGCGGACCTCCAGTTAAAGCCCCATCAAACCACCATCCTGTAGCAGGACGGTAATTATGAAAAATAAGTGATGCCCATGTACATCCAAGGTTGTGGAGTAGCTTGCACCACCATATTAGTAGCAAAGCGGTATTGAAGTCCCACTAGTTCAAGACCTCCAAACCCTTTACGTTCGCAAACCCGCTTCCAGTTCACGAGACTAAACCCATTATGCCCTCTATCTAATCCAACAGCAATGGGTGGAAAGAGAGGTTGACTCCCTCAGAAGGAAGTTCTTATAGTATTTCTCATTAATTAGTGAAGAAACTTTTCACTATTATCCGCGACTTTTTAGACCCTTTATAAACCCTCCAATGTCCTTCACAATTCTCTCACAGCATCAAACAACAACAACAGCCAATTCAAGTGTCCTAGCTCCAGTTCTTAACTCCACAAATCGATCTTGCAATACAAATTTTCAAAAACTCCCTTTAATCACACAACAAACTACTAAGGAGTCCGACGAGCCTCCAGCGATAATAAGCAAGAAGCTACGACACATACTTGGAGTAGTAGTCTACTGCATGATTGCTTTGAGAAAGCTCATGCTCGATCTCCAGCTCTTGCTTAAGCACGAAAAGATTGCCGGCAAAGCCATAGCCGACAAAGCCATAGCCGACACCTTGACCTTCAACAACAGAGCCATTGCATTATCTTTCTATATTCAACGAAAAGTCGAGTCCAGCTGCAACAACACTCCATCATATCCTATGTTTCATGTGAACAAGCGAAAGAATCGCAATCGCGGCCATTGGAAGTCCAATGATTATGAAAATTCTTTAGTTGTTGGAGATGATTTTGAGACGCTTTATGTGTTAGGATTTGCCTTCTTTTCAATAGGAGATGATGGTCCAAGAAGATCCAATCAAGTCGGAGAAGATGATGGCTTTGAGAGAAGAAAAGAAGCAAATCAAGGTATGTTAGTCAACTGTATAGTCGACTAATAAGACCACTAGTCAACTAATCAGAGGGATAAGTCGACTAATGGGTCGAAACAGAGAAGGAGCAGTTTACAGTAGTCGACTATTTGAGTATATTATTCGATTAATTTTAGAAATTAGTCGGATAATCATATGAACTAGTTGACTAATAGAAGCATTTTTTGAAGCAAAATAAGATTCCTTTTCAGGCGTAAGTTTCCTTTTTTTGGTGGAGTAACAAATAAGACTCAGTTTCTATTCAATGAAGGGTTTGTTTATAAAGATTAATAGGGTCTAGAATTTCTCTAAGTCAAGGAGGTCAAATCTTAATAAGATTGATCAAGCTTCTTCAAGCATCTAATGGCCAAGATCATCCCATAATTCAAATAAGAGTTATATTATAAAATATTATATATAAACATTGTAACCTAGGATTTAGGTAGAGCTGAGGAGCAGAAGAAAGTTGTGGTTAGCAACAATGTAAGACTCTAAAAAGCCAAGAAAAAGAGAAGCAAGGTGAAAATACACAGAGAGAAGGTATACTCTTATAATCTAGGTGTAAATTCAACATAAAGATTAGATCTCTTTGTACCAAATTTATTAATAAAACTCTCTCAAGTTCTCTCACTATGGACGTAGGCCAAGTTTGGGCCGAACCATGTTAAATTGTGTGTTCTTTTTCTTGTATCTTTTAATATTCATCTTGTGTGCTCGAGGTAATCGATCTAATAGCGTGCTTGAGGTTGTTGGTAGGGATATATGTATCTTTCAACTATTGATATCATAATAAGAATGGTATCCCAAGTAATGCACACAACATTTGGTATCAGAGCTGATGGTTATCAGAGCTGATGGTGTTCATTCAAGACTCGAGTGCTCTTGATGAAGAATAAGATATCGAGTCGATGGGGTTCGGCGGAGGCATCAAGATAAAGAAGACAATAAGAAGTTTAGATTTGTTTTAAGATAAAGATTAATGACTTTTGAAAAATATTGATCAAGTTAGAGTCGTCAAGGCTCAATGATGCTCAAACCTGAACACGGTAGACACGGGGTGATAATCAGATTATCACCAATGGCGGACGGCAAGATGAGCTCGATAAGCTCACGGAGGCGTTGCACAAAGCATCCCATGAAGGCTCACTGCGGTAGCAAGTCAAAGAAAAACAATGGAGGGTGATGAAGATGATCAATGGATGGATTGATTGGAAGGTAGATCGTGCAATCGTAAATGAATTCAGACGATCAAGGTGTCGAACCCTAAAATTTTCAATGTTCTGGACGTAATGGTAGGAGCAGATCGAGAAGATTTTAATGTCTGATGCAGGCTCTGTACAATTCAGTTAAAAGAATTGACAGAGATCATGGTTAATGTTACGATGGACTAGTAATGATACAATGAGATTGTTGAAGGTATTGGTTGATCTTTCAAGTTTGAAGATCATCAATAGCAGGATAATAGATCTGACAAACATCAATATAGTGGGGGTGAACCCTGATTGATGGAGGAAAAACCATGATAGTGTGTGATAGGAAGGCTCGATAAGACCATGGCAATTATGTGAAGACAGTAAGTCTCAAAGGTGAAAACATCAATAGAAGGTGAACTATCACCAAGTAATCTGTGGAAGACTATGACAAGACAAGCGCTTGACAATGTTCATGTAAAGCTGATAAGATCATGGTTGGAAAGGCGTCGCAAAGCAAAATTTGCTGGTGGTGGTAGTGATGCAATGCAAGCTAACGAAAAGAAATTAGGTCAAGATAGAGTTTCATTAAAAAGCTTAAAGGAAGCTCACTTCGAGGTAGAGCTTCAAGAAAAATTGCAACGGGTCTAAGTGTTGCAGGAAGACAGAAGTAAGGGTACATTCAGTAAGGCCCGAGATGGCCGAAGGCATGGCGGTAAACAGCTATAGGCCTCGGAGAGAGGGGCAACAGTAAAAACTTCACGATACAGTTACAACCAAGGATAGAATTAAGATAGTAATCTAAAATTTTAAGCTGTTTTGCAAGAACTTGAAAATCAAGTCAAAGTGGAGATTGCTGTGATTTTGTCTTGTTTTTTAAGAGGAGATGATGGTCCAAGAAGATCCAATCAAGTTGGAGAAGATGATGGCTTGAAGAGAAGAAAAGAAGCAGATCATGGTATGTTAGTTGACTATATAGTCGACCAACAAGACAATTAGTCAACTAATCAGAGGGATAAGTCGACAAACGGGAAAAATAGAGAAGAAACAGTTTACAGCAGTCGACTATATGAGTATATTAGTCAACTAATTTTAGGAATTAGTCGACTAATTATTTGGATTAGTCGACTAATAGGGACATTTTCTAAAGCAGAATCTGTTTTCTTTTCAGCATAAGTTTTCTTTGAAAGTACACCTAAAGAGGAAGTGAATAGGTGTATTGATAATCTAATGGTCAATACTGTGAAATTAAAAAATTTTACACTACCACAATAGATCTCTAATGAGTGAAGCCGAATTACCGGTGAAGGGCTTTAGAACTTCTCCTCGAGATTTCTCTTTTATAAGAGTTGGGATGCTTCAATAGCTCTCTTGGATCAATACAAGTGTGAACAGAAGAATAATGCCAAGCATGTATAAATGAACAATAATAGTAATGCAAGATATAAAGAGAGTGGGAGTAAGAAACTGATTGAAAACATATGAAATACCAATTGAATGAAAAATCAAGAATCTATTTTCCTCTTTTTGTAACACCAACAAAATCAATGCATAGGCTTATATAAAATACCAATTGATATTTAAAAACAAAATCAAGCTTAGTATAAAATTATTATGCTATAAAATATATATATATATATATATATATATATATATATATATATATATTTAAACTAGCATAAGAAATCATATATACGTATGTATGATTAATTTTGAATACCAATTGAAATATGATGCATACATATATAAAAACAAGTATGAGTATACAAAACTTAATTTTTACGATAATCTAGTGTATAACTCATAACATCCACCCTAACATGCACATGTTTAAAGAAATATTCAATTAAGAGCATACAAGGTATGTTCCCCAATCAACTGCCCTTTTAAGGTAGAAGTTTTCAAAAAAATAATATTTTGAAAATAATTTAGTATACGTTGAAAACTCTACCAATTGAAAAATAATGAACTAGTTTTAAAGTAAATATAAAAACTAGTATGAAATCTTTCAAGTAAGGAATAAAATATATCTATATGCATGAAAACATGCAAACTACACGATAATTGACACTCAAAGAACTATGAAGCACATAACTTCTCATGAATCCAAAATCATGAGTAAACACAAATTATAGTGTGCACAAGAGTCATATTATAAACATAATCATGGAAATAAGATAATTAAGCTCAATCAAAACCAAATATGAATTTTTTTCATAAACATGAAATCATAACTCATGAAAAAAAAATTATTTTCATTAAAACTATTCAAGAAACATAAACTTCAAGGTATATGTATGTTTTGTCAAAACTAAAGCATACATATCTATCCCGAATATGAATTAAGTCTATAATAAAAAACATGGCATAAAGAGCAAGTGACTAAAGGATAGAACATGCATATCATATAGTTTTGATCAAAATTAACATATACATGAAGCTAAATATATTTTCATGAAAACATGAACAAGGGTGATATAGAAACAAATAAAGGAATGCAAGTATAAATGCAAGAATCATCAAAACTAGATTATACAAATACATATAATGAGTACACAAGAACAGTAAAACATGTAAACATAATAATCAAGTGTAGATCACTATTTGTACAAGTATAAACACAAATTTTAACAAAAAATTTATTTAAACATATTATCAAAACATGAACCATGAAAATACCATAACAAGATTGTGAAACAAATGTGATCATTAGTCTAAATGCAAGTACTATTACAAAAAGAATATGCATATATAGTTAAACTTATAGTGAGAACACAAAAATGTGAATCTATAAGAACATGGGTGTATCTCAAATACTATAGATGTATATCACAAGTCTAATAAACATTGCATTTATCCTAATGAGCATGAAAACTAATGACATGCTAAAAATCATCTATGAAAGCATATAAATGTAAACAATGCAAGGAGAATAGAGATAGTTATCAAACCGATGAACTAGTCTCTATGCCTCCAAAATATGGTGGTCCTCCCACCAAAGCTTCCTTGATAGTGATGCATCCAATATTGTATCCATTTGGCTCAAACGCATCCATCACAAATGTACCAACACTCTCACATTTTGTGAGAGCCTACACCTATATCAAATACAATAGGAGTAAATTTTGGTACCCAAACTTTCTTGAGTCCATGGGGGTTAGCATCTTTCCTAACCCAAATATTCTTACTTGCAAAACTCAAAGTATTTAATTTATCATAAAAAATATTGCAAGGTGGCCCGTACGGTCACAATGTGTACAAGTGTACACACTAACTGTAACACCCCGCTCCCGGAATACGTACTTAGTTGCGTATTCATATTTTCTTGATCATTTTTTTTAATTTACTTCCTTTATTTGTTTTGCATTATGAATTATTTATATGATCGTTTTGCCTTGGATCCGGATTCGTGGACTCGGAGTCAGCCCAACTCTGAACTGGGAACCCGATCTTGGAGTATTGCTCGATTTAATCTTTTCGCTATTCTGATTTGACCGATTTCAGTTTCAAACATCATTTTCTAATATTTTAGATTTTTTATGATTTTATGGAATTTTTCTGAATTAAATTGGAAATTTTCAAAACCTGTATCGACTAGTACCGTTGACGATTCTCAGATTTTTAATTTACAAACGGAGTTGAAATTCTAGAAATGACTTTCACATTATTTCTTAAAATCACGTTTTCTATCTAAATATTTTTTCTGAGAATTTTCTAAATTTATCAAAATTCCACTGGATTGGGTGTCGGCCAGTATTGCTGGTTGATTCCAAGATTTTTAGTTTTCAGTTAGAATTAAAATTTTGGATTCCACTTTCACATTATATCTTAGAATAATGTTTTCTCCTTTAATGTATTTTCTGAGATTTTTCAGAATTTATCAAAATCTGGCCGACCCGGTGTACACTGGTATTAACGGTGGATTTCATGATTTTTATTTTGAGGATTGAATTTCTGAAATCAAATTTAAAAAATATCTTAAAATAATATTTATTATTTTTGAGAATTTTTGGTAAGCTTTCTGAGTTACTTCATTTTCCGGGCTTTTCTGAAGTTTTCGGTGTTTTCCCAGATACCGGAATCTTATCCTAATATTTTATTCTTTCCTTTTTCTCATTTTCTCTCTATCCTAGACGCAAGGATCACCAGACATGAATCTGATCTTTAATGTAGAGATTCGTTTCCGTTCTGCATTTAATGCACTTCAGATCAACTCCAATCAAGTCATCATGACTTTTGTCTTTTCTGTTAAAAGTGATCTCGCGTTTTCTCTGGACGCAGATTTCATCCTCACGTCTGGGCAATTGCCAGACGTGAGTCTGAGTTGAATGAGGACGCAGCCCATTTTAGAATGAGACGCAAGTCTCATCTCTTTATCTCTTTTAAACTAATGGCAAACTTGTAATAATCAAAATAACTCATTTATATATTCAACCACCTTTCTTTCTCTCCCTTTCATTTTTTTCTTTCTTCTCCAACTGTAAACGGCAGCCAACAGCAGCACACAGCCACCTTGCTTCCCTTGGCCAGCCACCCTCCATCTCCACCATCATCTCGATCAACTCCTCCACCATTTTCTCCTCCATCTCCTCCTCCATTCCAACAACAACAACCACCACAACACCAACTCCACCACCATCTTCTTCCTCCTTTTTCCATCAAAACAACTCATCTCCTCCACCATCTTCTCCACCATTTCCACCACTACCTACACCACCTTGGCCACCAACAACCACGCCATCTTTCTCTCCTCGACGTGCTCTTTCCAATGGACCTACTCGTCGCCCTCCGAAACACCATTTTCAAAACTCCATTTTCACCATTTCAACTACACTTGCACCCTCTAGATGGCTTGGGCTTAGGGCTTTGGCCGCCCATCTCCGGCCACCTCCAGCCACCGCCGGCAAAGCCCGGCCGGCCATCCCCCCTTTCCTTTTCTTTCTTTCCTTCCTTTCTATTCCTTATTTCCTTCTTTCTTTCTTTCCTTCCTTCTTTCTTTTCCTCCATGTTTCCTTTCTTTCCTTCAGAGTTCACACCCCTACGTCTCTCTTTCTCCCTCACCCTCGCGTCTCTGGCTTCCTCCTTCCCTGCGTCTCTCACATCTCCCTGTGTCTCTCTTTCTCTTATTGTGTGATTGCTAGATGCGGAGTTTACCCCTGCGTCCAAGTAATTATTTAACGCGACCTTCGCGTTCTCGTATCAATGCGATGTGGAGCTCATGCCTGCGTCTGCATTCTTCTCGTGCTATGGCCTAAACGTGAGTCTCAAACCCTACGTTTGTGAAAATCTATGCAACGCGACTCTCTCGTCTGCGATTCCCGTGTCTCCATTCTCTCTCCCCCTGATTCATTCTCTCTCCTCCTTTGTATTGAACGTGTTTTTGCGTTGGTTTCCTGGATTCTGGAGATTAGGGATTTCACTGTGTTTTCTAAAGATTTAGGCGAGTGTTCTCGCTTTCCTTTTGACTTTCCCATTCATCGGGTCGACTTGTATTATTCACGATTTGTGTTGTTTGAAACTAACACTTTCTGCATGTACCCTTGCCTTCGGGCCTAACCTCTGGGTACAACCTTTGAGGTTTAAAGTCCTCTGGACTTTCTCTATGCTATGCCTGGTAGGCGGACCTAGCGTCAACACTTTACTGCTTACTCCGTTCGAGTGTAGTTACCCCGTGAGCATGGCTTCCCCGTGAGCGGTAGTATGGAGTTCATACGCTTGATGTGACACGTGTGTCTAGTTACGTTGCGAGCGGTAACCACACCGAGCGTGATAGCATTTAGTGTTGTACATTAGCTTCGCTCCAGCTTTCTCAGTTCTGCTTGATTGTGCTCAACTATTACTCTATCACTTGCTATGCACATGCTTGTTATGTTAACACTTGTCATACTCCTATCTGTACCACTTAACTGATGTGCTATCACCTGACATGGTATTACTTGACACCTGCTCCTACTATGTGACCACTTAACATTTGTCCCCTGTTATGACATGACTTATCCCCTGTCACCTACCTGAACACTTGTCATTGGCATGTTTTAACCTGATACCTTTTATGATTAACTCTCTACTCATGATTATCACGTTACGGGAATGTAGTACTTGACCTCTTATTATGGACTCCCGTTATGCTTGTTATGAATCCTGTTATGCTAGTTCTATACTCCTGTTATGACTAGTTATGTTCCTGCTCATTCCTGTAATCTGATAATTATGTTTAATAAGCCATAAAAAGGATAACTTACATGGGGAATGTGAGGAAGTGATGGATGTCAGTATGATGCCTTGCTTATAGTAGTGGAATACTAAACCGACGATTCCTGTTAGGAGAATTTCAGGCCCCCAGAAGATGCGTGTTAGGGGGATTTCAGGCCCCTAATGGCTGTGTCCCAGGCGGACGGGAACTCCTATAAGTATGTGCTATCAGTTCTTCATCAGCTTTCAATAACCAACCTCGACTTACTTATATATGGATGTATGTGTGTTGAGATGTACACCAGGACACATACCTAGATATATGGGTCGGACGATTAATAATAATAATATGCCAATATAATGACTTGTTATGTTGCTCTACAAACTTGGTTATACCACTTGTCTCGCCACAATTGCTTTCATCAGGTTTTACATAGGATTTCTGGTTTATGAGCATTACTATATTATACCTGCTTGCATCCTACTTTACCACTTGTGTTCTATTCCACCAGTCTCCTGCTCTTATCTTATCATACTATGAGTATTCCCTGCTTGATATCATTTGCTATATATCTACTTGTTATTGTATGCTTGTGCCCACGACACAGTTTTCAATACATGTTTATGATTCGGATTTATCGAACACGTGTGCTTATCTATGCTCGCCACTTGGCATCCGCATCACCACTCGTCGGGGAGTTCTGTTTGACTCCCCTGGATCCTCATGTCCAGGTCATGAAGCTTGGAGCGTGTAGATTCTCCCAGTTGCTGATCAGAATGGCGTAGCTGAAGCGTGGATCCCTAGCAGACCGTCCAGATTCCCATCCTTCCAGGCCCCCCTACTTGGCTCTAGAGTTTTTCTGTTATGACTCTGAGAGCCATTTGTACTGTTCATACTTGTATACCCCTTTGTATTCTCACATTTGCGCCTATCGGTGATGTAATATTCGTGTAATATTATATCACTTCTGGTGATAACTTTGTAATTGTACTCATATGTTGGAATGTATAAAGCACCACGTACTTCCGTACTCTGATTCTTGCCTGTACTGATGCTTAGCGTATATACGTGAGGGTATTTCTGACCTGCGTATATACGTCGCAGTAACGTCTCCATACCCGCCGGATCGGGGCGTTACACTAGCATAGATTGAATCATGTGTGTGAGCATAATGAGCATGTGTATGCCGTGAATGGTGTGCATGCATATGTAGAGTATGTTTCTTTCAAAACATAGATTCTAAACTCTTGTGATCTATGATACATTGGCTCAAAGTGAAGCCCAAACAATCAACACTCTTCTTTAAAGTATGTATATCACCAATAGTAGAAGAAGAAGTGTACAAGAGAAACAAAATTTTCATCACTAGGAGGTAAAACACTAGAAGTATGACAAGAAAGGGAAGCAAAATAATTTTTCAAAGAAAATTTTTCTAAAGAAATGCATTCCAATTCTTTAAAAATCAAAACTATCTTGTTTTTCAAAGAATCAATTCTCCTTTAAAACAAAATCTAGCTTAGAAGACAAAATATCATTTTTCTTCAAAACAACAACAAAATCATTTTGTTCTTTAAAATCTCATTTTTTTTAAAACAAGATCAAGTTGGTATTTCAAGGAATCCCTTTTACTTGAAATCTCAATGTTTTCTTTTAAAGCCAAATCAAGTTTTGAAAACAATATTTTATTTTCTTTTTTAAACCAAAACTTTTGTTTTTCAAAACTTTGTACTTTGAAAGAAAGTTTTCACAAAACTAAGAAAGCTCTTCATTTAAACGACATCCATACAACTATCATAATCATTGGAAGAGCTAGCACAATCATCAAGATGAGAATCCAAGTTACCTCAAGGGAGTCATTCCCTTGGATCATATAGCATGTTTGCTCAGACTCATCTCCAATAGGTTCTCTCTCCAAATGCTTTGAAGCCTATTTCTTGAGAGAGGTCAATGTGTTCCACAATACAAAAGCGAAATCACAATGAGAAACAATAGATAAATATTCTTTGCTAAGTATTTGCCTAAGTGCATGCGATATTTATGTATTGGCGTTTAAGTACTTATCATTACTAAGATAAGATTTCTTGGTAGTGGCAAAATAAACAGCAATCCTAGGGCTTTAAGGTATGCACTCATCTTAAATTTTCACATGTCATTGTTGGAAACATCATACATGGGTGGTGCAAGATAATCCATGAGTGTAAACAAATATGTGCAAAGCAAATATATAGATTAGTAAATGAGGATCACACTCTAGGTGGTTATATTGAATATCAGGAGCGTAAACTCTAATACAAATCGAAAGTGCACCTAGAGGGGGTGAATAGGTGTAGTGCTAATTTAGGACAAATAATGTGAAATTAAAACTAAATGCTAAACACACACTATATGTAACCAAGAGTGATTCTAAATTTTCTGTGAAGACTGGCACTTCTCCTCACTATTCCTCTAAATTATGAGTTGAGATGCTTCAGTAGCACGAATTTAACAGTAATTGTAGTAACACGAACAATTATATGATATAACAGGAGTATATGAGTATTCAAGTAACGGTAATACAGGTAACATAAACAGTGATCCATGCAACAAGAATACATAAACAATCAACACAGGTATACTGGTGAATCTATGTAACAGTGTTATAACTGTGTACAGAGTATTCGTGTAGCGGTATTATAATATATGAAATAATGGTATTCGTGTATTAGTGGTACATGATATGAAATAATAGTGTCATGTGTAACGGTATTTGTGTAACGGTAATACATGTACATAAAATAACATTATTAACCGTAGCAAGTATTTACATGAAATACTGTGTCTAGTGTACTAGAATGTCCGCGTATCATGATACAGGTACATGTAATAATGGTGTTCACATTCATGACAACTCACACTCGTACAGTATCCAACGTATTGTGGTTTAGTAACAGTGACAGTGTCAGGGTGATATTTGATACCCAGATAAATAGTCATTATAACGTGTAATACCCCGTTCCCGGAATACGTACTTAGTTGCGTATTCAGATTTTCGGTCGTATTTTTTCGATTTGTTTCCTGTATTTATTCTGTATTATGAATTCCTTATATGACTGTTTTGTCTTGGATTTGGATTCGTGGATTCGGAGTCAGCCCTAGTCTGAACCGAAGGCCCGATCCTAGAGTATTACTCGATTTAGACATTCTGATAATTAGAATTGACCGATTTTAGTTTTAATATCATTTTCCAATATTATATATTTTCTATGATTTTTTAGATTTTTCTGGAATTAAAATGAAAGTCTTCAAAACCGGTGTCGGCCAGTTCCGTTGACCGATTCCCGGATTTTTATTTCACAAACAGCTAGGAATTTCTAGAAGGTCCATTAGGCATTATTCCTTAGAATCCTATTTTCTACTTACATTCTTTTTCTAAGAATTTTATGAATTTATGAAAATTCCATCGGAGTCGGTAGATAACTGATTCCGGGATTTTTAGTTTTAAAACTATAAAGTATTTCTTCAAACGGATTTCACTATTGGTCTTTATATATTATTATTGATTTTTGGTAATTATTTCGGGTCGTTCCGAGATACTTGAAATTTGGACGATTCCGGTATTTTCCCGGAAGATTTCCGCATCCGCAACTGAATCCCGGGAATCCGCCACTTCCATTATTTTCATTTTCCATTCCAAGAGTATTCCTTCCCTTTTCCATTTTCTTTCTTTCCTTTCCTTTAACTTCCACCACACACTTTTCCTATTTTCCAAAATTCTAAATTCCTTTTTCTTATTCCACCAACTCCCACCTACCCCCATTAAATGCATTTCTCTCTCTCCCTCATCCCATGGCCGGCCAAGTGGCCAAGAGAGGGACACTCACCTCACCTCCCCTTTTTGCAATTAAGCCCCTCTCTTCTATCTAAATTGCTCCCCCTTCACAAAATCCCAATACTATATATATCCTTCCTTTACATTTCATTTCTTTTTTCATTCTTTTCATCAAGAGCCAAAGCCCTAGCCTTCACCATCTCCAATTCCTCTTCATCTCCACCACCTCAACAACTACTCCAACACTTTAGCTTCATCTTCTTCCTCCTTCATCACCATGGAAGCAACCACAAGGGCATCAACAACACCAAAGGACTCCACCATCTTCTTCATCATCAACTTCAATTACCACCACCATCACTCCATCACCTTGTGCTTCTTTTAGGTAAGTGTTCTTCTTCACCAAGCCTTGGTAAATTCTTAGTATACTTAGGTTTGCTTATCATGTTCAATTGTGTCTTCCATTCTTGTTATTTAGCCATCAAACCCAACCCTAGAAAATCTGTTCTGTTTGCTGTTTCCAGTCGATTAGTCGACTTGACCTAGAACCTAGTCGACTAGAAACCCTTAGCTGAAACGTAGCTTTTTCTGAAACACAGTATTAGTCGACTTACCTTAGATCCTAGTCGACTATAGATCCTTAGTCGACTACACTCTTGACCCTAGTCGACTCCTGAACCGAAACCCAACTCTCTGTATCTCAGACTTAGTCGACTTAAGTATCTGTTGGTCGACTTGTAATTCCCTGTTAGTCGACTACCCTTCTTACCTAGTCGACTAACTCTTCCTAAAACAGAAACCTAAACTCTCTGGAACCCAGTTCTAGTCGACTATACCAGACCGTTAGTCGACTAACTCCACTATTAGTCGACTACTCTTCCATCCTAGTCGACTAACTTTACCTATCTGTCTTAGTTGATTCCTTTCTTAAATATGAACCTTAACCTCTAGACTTATATCATATCTTGGTCTTGTTTGACTTGTCACCTGACAAACATCATCTCCCTTCTCTCTTTCTCTCTCCCCTTCTCTCTACATGTTTATATCAGGTTTGTGGCGCATCCCGAGCTTCTGTGGATATTGGACCTTTCGGCATTTCTGGTGATTTAGGCGAGTAGTCTCGCTCTTCGCTCTTCTCTATTTGATTTCCCGTTTCGTCGGGACGATAAGTATTTCGCATCTTATTTCCCTATTCATGTTTGCCCTGCAATTGCTTATATTATGGTAGCTTCATCTTGTACTTGTGCCATGCTATTGATATGCTTACTTCTTTATCATATACTATGCGTGGCAGACCCTTCGTGATCGTTGTATTCTTGGTTTCTGATATGTTATCACTTGCCCTGCTATTATTTCAGATCTGTTAGTTACATGCTTCCTTTAACACATGTATATCACCTGACCATCTAGTATGTTATCACCTGACTACCTGGCATGCCACTACCTTGCTAGACCCTCTTGTTATGGCATGACTGACCCGGACTATATCGATCTCATTGGTATGCATGTTACTTGATATACCACCACCTTGTCATGCTATCTTTTAAAACCAAGCATGATACACCTGACTTTGTAATTGTCATGTTTACGGGAATCCTGTCTTGTTTTATGGAACTAAGTGCCACACGGAACAAAGTGCCACACCTTACTCGGTGGGGGCCACCTCTTGAATCCGTGGGGGCCACCTCTAGAATCCATTATTACTGTTATGTCCAGTTATTTCCCGTAACCTGATAATTCTGTTAATAAACCATAAAAAGGACAACTTGTATGGGTATGGGAGGAAGTGATGGATGCCGGAATGATATCTTGCTTATAGTGATGGGATATAAAAGTATGTATATATATATATATATATATATATATATATATATATATATATATATATATATATATATATATATATATATATATATATATATATATATATATATATATATATATATATATATATATATACTGGCGGTAAGTGTTATGATATTACTGTTAGGGGGACTTTGGGCCTCCAAAGCCGGTTCCAGGTGTATGGAAACCACTATAAGAAGTTCTATCAGTTCTCCATCTACTTCCGTTAACAACCCTCGACTTGCTTATATATGGATGTATGTGGGTTGGCCGTACACCAGGTCACATACCGAGATATATGGGTCAGACGAGTAATAATAATAATAGGTGTTTCCTGTGACCCCAGTTATGATTACTGTTATGATTCCTGTTTTGATACCTGTTATGCACTCTTGTCACATCTGTTATGTATTCTTGTTATGACTACTTTGCAACTCTGATTCTATACGCTTAGATATTCGGTGGCATGAGATAACGGTATATAGATGAGGGTTTCCTTGTTTGGATTATTCCTTCGATGTACTAGTCTCATGGGACCGTAACCTAAGCGTATACAATCAATTTTGCTTGTGATCAGTTTTACTTCGGATTTCCTGTTTTACGATTGTTACGTTATACCCGTTCTTATATATACTTCATTTGTGTTCTAACCCTCCTGTCTTCTGTACTTGACTCTTGTACTCACCCTTGGCTCGCCACCTGGCTTTTGCATCCTACTCGCCTGGGGAGTTTCACTGACTCCCCTGGATTCTCATGTCCAGGTCCTGGAGCCCGGAGCGTGAGGATCTCCCCCTTTGCTGCTCAGAGTAGCGCAGCGGTGGCGTGGATCCCCAGCCGACCTTTCAGAGCTCCATCCTTCCAGACCCCCTGTATGCCTCTCGAGTTTTCCCTTAGCAAACTCGTGAGTGCCCTTTTTCTATTCATACTTGTACATTCCTTGTATACATGTATGTGGACACCCTTTTATACTGTTCATATATGTATATCTTTTGTATTCTCGCATTTGCGCATACTAGTGATATGATATTCATGTAATATTGTGATCACTTCTGATGATAACTGTGTAATTGTACTATATGTGTTGGAATGTATAATGCACCACTGCTTCCGTACTCTGATTCTTGTCTGTACTGATGCTTAGCGTATATACGGGAGGGTAGTTTTGACCTACGTATATACATCGCAGTGACGTCCCCGTATCCGTGGAATCGGGGCGTTACAGGTTGGTATCAGAGCTTAGGCTCTAAACCTCTTCAGTACGTCCAGAAGGCAAATCAATGGTAAAGAGACTTGCAACTGGAATACATGGGTCTTGGTTATACATTCCAACTACAAGTGCAGAGTTATCTATTTCTTGACTATCTTTCCTTTGATTCCTAGTCCCTTCCTTTGATTCCTAAATCCTTTCCATATCCCTTCCATGTTTTGGTTTTATGAAGCCTTATACTATCTTAAGATATGACTAGACTAGAAAGGTAGTGGCTGGTTCTGCATGAAGCTATTATGTGATCTCTTCGGTGAATCCTATGAAGCTTGGTATTCTCCAGATCGATCTTGATCTGGCTATCTTTCAGAAGACAGCAGTCGGGATTCTTAATTATCGGCCTTCTTTATTATGCTCAGGACTATCAGGGTTTTCTTTATCTTCGGTATTCTGGCTCATTTATTGCACAGCCACGACATCAGCAGTATTGTTCAGCATTATTCGAAGATTTATACAGCCGGAAGTGCGGAGGATGATTATTGTTCAGTCGACTTGAGAGCCCTACCTCTAGTGCTTCATATCTTAATTGGTATAAATTCCACCGCTGTCCCCTTTGTATTCAATTTACCCCTTAACGAAATTGCGAGGACGCAATTTTTTGTAAGGTGGGTGGATTGTAATACCCCGTTCCCGGAATACGTACTTAGTTGCGTATTCAGATTTTCGGTCGTATTTTTTCGATTTGTTTCCTGTATTTATTCTGTATTATGAATTCCTTATATGACTGTTTTGTCTTGGATTTGGATTCGTGGATTCGGAGTCAGCCCTAGTCTGAACCGAAGGCCCGATCCTAGAGTATTACTCGATTTAGACATTCTGATAATTAGAATTGACCGATTTTAGTTTTAAATATCATTTTCCAATATTATATATTTTCTATGATTTTTTAGATTTTTCTGGAATTAAAATGAAAGTCTTCAAAACCGGTGTCGGCCAGTTCCGTTGACCGATTCCCGGATTTTTATTTCACAAACAGCAAGGAATTTCTAGAAGGTCCATTAGGCATTATTCCTTAGAATCCTATTTTCTACTTACATTCTTTTTCTAAGAATTTTATGAATTTATGAAAATTCCATCGGAGTCGGTAGATAACTGATTCCGGGATTTTTAGTTTTAAAACTATAAAGTATTTCTTCAAACGGATTTCACTATTGGTCTTTATATATTATTATTGATTTTTGGTAATTATTTCGGGTCGTTCCGAGATACTTGAAATTCGGACGATTCCGGTATTTTCCCGGAAGATTTCCGCATCCGCAACTGAATCCCGGGAATCCGCCACTTCCATTATTTTCATTTTCTATTCCAAGAGTATTCCTTCCCTTTTCCATTTTCTTTCCCATTTCCTATTTTCTTTCTTTCCTTTCCTTTAACTTCCACCACACACTTTTCCTATTTTCCAAAATTCTAAATTCCTTTTTCTTATTCCACCAACTCCCACCTACCCCCATTAAATGCATTTCTCTCTCTCCCTCATCCCATGGCCGGCCAAGTGGCCAAGAGAGGGACACTCACCTCACCTTCCCTTTTTGCAATTAAGCCCCTCTCTTCTATCTAAATTGCTCCCCCTTCACAAAATCCCAATACTATATATATCCTTCCTTTACATTTCATTTCTTTTTTCATTCTTTTCATCAAGAGCCAAAGCCCTAGCCTTCACCATCTCCAATTCCTCTTCATCTCCACCACCTCAACAACTACTCCAACACTTTAGCTTCATCTTCTTCCTCCTTCATCACCATGGAAGCAACCACAAGGGCATCAACAACACCAAAGGACTCCACCATCTTCTTCATCATCAACTTCAATCACCACCACCATCACTCCATCACCTTGTGCTTCTTTTAGGTAAGTGTTCTTCTTCACCAAGCCTTGGTAAATTCTTAGTATACTTAGGTTTGCTTATCATGTTCAATTGTGTCTTCCATTCTTGTTATTTAGCCATCAAACCCAACCCTAGAAAATCTGTTCTGTTTGCTGTTTCCAGTCGATTAGTCGACTTGACCTAGAACCTAGTCGACTAGAAACCCTTAGCTGAAACGTAGCTTTTTCTGAAACACAGTATTAGTCGACTTACCTTAGATCCTAGTCGACTATAGATCCTTAGTCGACTACACTCTTGACCCTAGTCGACTCCTGAACCGAAACCCAACTCTCTGTATCTCAGACTTAGTCGACTTAAGTATCTGTTGGTCGACTTGTAATTCCCTGTTAGTCGACTACCCTTCTTACCTAGTCGACTAACTCTTCCTAAAACAGAAACCTAAACTCTCTGGAACCCAGTTCTAGTCAACTATACCAGACCGTTAGTCGACTAACTCCACTATTAGTCGACTACTCTTCCATCCTAGTCGACTAACTTTACCTATCTGTCTTAGTTGATTCCTTTCTTAAATATGAACCTTAACCTCTAGACTTATATCATATCTTGGTCTTGTTTGACTTGTCACCTGACAAACATCATCTTCCCTTCTCTCTTTCTCTCTCCCCTTCTCTCTACATGTTTATATCAGGTTTGTGGCGCATCCCGAGCTTCTGTGGATATTGGACCTTTCGGCATTTCTGGTGATTTAGGCGAGTAGTCTCGCTCTTCGCTCTTCTCTATTTGATTTCCCGTTTCGTCGGGACGATAAGTATTTCGCATCTTATTTCCCTATTCATGTTTGCCCTGCAATTGCTTATATTATGGTAGCTTCATCTTGTACTTGTGCCATGCTATTGATATGCTTACTTCTTTATCATATACTATGCGTGGCAGACCCTTCGTGATCGTTGTATTCTTGGTTTCTGATATGTTATCACTTGCCCTGCTATTATTTCAGATCTGTTAGTTACATGCTTCCTTTTAACACATGTATATCACCTGACCATCTAGTATGTTATCACCTGACTACCTGGCATGCCACTACCTTGCTAGACCCTCTTGTTATGGCATGACTGACCCGGACTATATCGATCTCATTGGTATGCATGTTACTTGATATACCACCACCTTGTCATGCTATCTTTTAAAACCAAGCATGATACACCTGACTTTGTAATTGTCATGTTTACGGGAATCCTGTCTTGTTTTATGGAACTAAGTGCCACACGGAACAAAGTGCCACACCTTACTCGGTGGGGCCACCTCTTGAATCCGTGGGGGCTACCTCTAGAATCCAATTATTACTGTTATGTCCAGTTATTTTCCGTAACCTGATAATTCTGTTAATAAACCATAAAAAGGACAACTTGTATGGGTATGGGAGGAAGTGATGGATGCCGGAATGATATCTTGCTTATAGTGATGGGATATAAAAGTATGTATATATATATATATATATATATATATATATATATATATAATATATATATATATATATATATATATATATATATATATATATATATATATACTGGCGGTAAGTGTTATGATATTACTGTTAGGGGGACTTTGGGCCTCCAAAGCCGGTTCCAGGTGTATGGAAACCACTATAAGAAGTTCTATCAGTTCTCCATCTACTTCCGTTAACAACCCTCGACTTGCTTATATATGGATGTATGTGGGTTGGCCGTACACCAGGTCACATACCGAGATATATGGGTCAGACGAGTAATAATAATAATAGGTGTTTCCTGTGACCCCAGTTATGATTACTGTTATGATTCCTGTTTTGATACCTGTTATGCACTCTTGTCACATCTGTTATGTATTCTTGTTATGACTACTTTGCAACTCTGATTCTATACGCTTAGATATTCGGTGGCATGAGCTAACGGTATATAGATGAGGGTTTCCTTGTTTGGATTATTCCTTCGATGTACTAGTCTCATGGGACCGTAACCTAAGCGTATACAATCAATTTTGCTTGTGATCAGTTTTACTTCGGATTTCCTGTTTTACGATTGTTACGTTATACCCGTTCTTATATATACTTCATTTGTGTTCTAACCCTCCTGTCTTCTGTACTTGACTCTTGTACTCACCCTTGGCTCGCCACCTGGCTTTTGCATCCTACTCGCCTGGGGAGTTTCACTGACTCCCCTGGATTCTCATGTCCAGGTCCTGGAGCCCGGAGCGTGAGGATCTCCCCCTTTGCTGCTCAGAGTAGCGCAGCGGTGGCGTGGATCCCCAGCCGACCTTTCAGAGCTCCATCCTTCCAGACCCCCTGTATGCCTCTCGAGTTTTCCCTTAGCAAACTCGTGAGTGCCCTTTTCTATTCATACTTGTACATTCCTTGTATACATGTATGTGGACACCCTTTTATACTGTTCATATATGTATATCTTTTGTATTCTCGCATTTGCGCATACTAGTGATATGATATTCATGTAATATTGTGATCACTTCTGATGATAACTGTGTAATTGTACTATATGTGTTGGAATGTATAATGCACCACTGCTTCCGTACTCTGATTCTTGTCTGTACTGATGCTTAGCGTATATACGGGAGGGTAGTTTTGACCTACGTATATACGTCGCAGTGACGTCCCCGTATCCGTGGAATCGGGGCGTTACATAACGGGTTTTATTAATATTATTATTATCGATAAAGGAATTATTTACAAGTATATATTTTCAAGCTCAGTACAACCATTTTAATAATTATTAAAGTATTTATTAATCTGGAATTTCCTTTAATGCATAGTCTAATATAATCACCTATATTTTATATTAAATCATGAAACAAATTAAAGTATTATTTTATCAATTATGTTCAATAAAACATCATGCATATTATTATTACAATGATTTCTCGATAATTACATGTTATTAATAATTATGACTTATTAAACAATCAATCAATTTCATTAAACATGATAAATATAATTTATAAAAGAAAAATACTCATATAGCTATTACAGGAATGTAGCTCATCATCCCACGATCGTAACGGCTCCAGAATTGTCCGGATCGGACTCCGAATGCTCCAGATATAGCCAAAAATTAAAATCAATAAAATAGGTTAAATTTGTAATAATAAAATAGGTTAAATATGTAATAATAATATCTAAAATACAATTATTATAATTTGTCAGGGGGTATTATGTAATTTACCTTTATAATTTGGATGCAGGTTTGGGTTGCTAATGGGTCAGGTTTATATCCAATAACCCGATCCAATGATTTAAGTTATGGGTTATAGATTATAAGATTTTGATTTAACTTAATAGGTGTGGGTTAATGGGGATAGGGTTATAAGGTTTAGGTTATTGGGTTTTACCCAAATTTTGAGTGAGAGAGATGAGGGCAGAGATAGAAAGAAGAAAGAGAGAGAGAAAAAACGAAAGAAGAGAAAGGAATGGGGGGCCATGGTCGGCCTGGTGGTCGGCCAGTAGTGGCGCAGCCAGTGGCGGCGTGGCCATAAGGCCCGGCGGCGCTGAGATCTAGTGGAGGAAGAAGAGGGAAATGGAGATGGTGGTGGTGTTGTATTTTAATGGTGATGAAATTTAAGGTGGAGGTGAATTTGAGGATGAAAATGGTGATGTTAGATGGTAATTGTGGATTATGTGGTCATAGTGGTGGTGATTATGGGGGACATGGTGATGAAATTAAAATGGTGATGGAGAATTTGGTGATGAAGGAGATGATGAGAGATGATGGTTGAAAGGTGATGGAAATGGGTGAATTGAGGAAGGAGATAGGGAAATTGAAGGAGGAGAAAGTGGAGATGAGTAATGGAGAGAGAGGCTGGAGTTAGGGTTGTCGTGGGTGACCGGCCGTCAATGGTGATGGCCGGTTGATGTTTTGGGGAGGAGATTGGAGATAGGGAGAAAGTTAAATTAGAGAATGATTGAGAGAATTAGAGAATGAGAAGTATTTAAAAGAGAGATAAGAGATTAAGTGAAAATTTGAGAGGGATTAGGGAATGTCAGTTGTGAAGCTCGGGTGGGTTGAGGCGGTGGAGGTGCTAGCTTAGGGAGGAAGAAAAGAAGAGAATTGGTGGAAAAGAAAAGAAAAAATGATTTATTTAATATTATTTAATTCGAGCAAAATTTGACTAGTTCCGAATGGTTCCCATAATTTTATAAAATATAGAATATTACACTGAGAAGCAATGTGAAATCAGATTCTAGAAATTCAGTCTGGTTTGCAAGTTAAAAAATCTTAGAATGTATCATCGAAACCAATCGACACCGATACAACCAAATTTTCGATTAATTCGGAAAAATCTCCAAAAATACGCTAAAATAGAAAATATGATTTTGAAAAATAATATAAAAGTGAATTCTAGAAACTTAATTTCGTTTGTAAATTAAAAAACGTAGAGCCGATATCAGTATCAGTCGATACCGACTTCGGAGATTTTTCAAAATACTCCAGAAATATTTCAGAAAATTCTAAAAAATCTGAAATATTAAAAAATAATATTTGAAACCGAAACCGGCTCAATCTAACTACCAAAAAGCTCAAATCAACTTTGTACGTTATATCGAGTACTGATATTGTGATACGTACATCACAGATCGGGGGTTATACTTCTCCCCACAGTATAAAAAACTTCGTCCTCAAAATTTCAGTTCAAGTAGGAGAGCAATATTTATAGCTCCTTGGAATAGGATGTTATGGGCTCACGACGCTTCCACTGCACCACTCAGATATGTATAACGAATTCGGGATAGAGCACTAGTGTGGTGAGTCAAAGATAGATGTTGGAATTAATAGGATGAAGAGAAAGCGAGAAGGAAATCAAAATATTCTGATTGACAACTGAAATTAGGGAGAGAAAACGAGAAGGAAATCAAAATATTCTGTTAACAACTGAAATTTGGGAATATAAAGAGTCAAGAATGGGGTTTTCAAAGGAATTTATTCTTGTACTCGCAGTTGGAATCCCAGAATTCAGATACAAATAAATTCTAATCTGAATCTGGTTGTACTGTTGGTAAAAGTTGTTGACACTCAAAAAAGACAAAACTCTCAGACAGCTTTCCAACCGGTCTGAACGACGTCTAACTTGTCGACATTTACAAAAGATAAGTCACAGACAAGCTGACGACCAGTTTTTACCCATCTCCGAGGGACAAATCAGCGACTTGTACTCTACTGATCCAGTGAAGCAGACAGTAAGTCAAGATTGCCTTGAAGAGACCTAAGCAGGCCTAAGATGCTAAGTTAGCTCAAAACTTAGCATCGCATAAGCCCAAGGGGATAGCCTCACCTGAGAGACTAAGTTTGTCTAGCTTCGCCTTGAAGCTGTTCATAGCTCCATCAGAGAGCTAACTTACAACTTCATCTGAAGCTTATCCTAGCTTCGCCGAAAGCTAATTCTAGCTTCGCTGGAAGCTTTCTTGATAGCTTCTCAAGAAGCTTTTCATAGCTCCATAGAGAGCTAACTTACAGCTTTGCCTGGAAATGTTCAGTTGACTCCGCAGAAAGTTAACTTCGCTCGAAGTTAACCACGCAGCTGCGCGACAGGTTGACTGGTAGCTTCGCCACAAGTCTTACCCAACTCCGCTGAAGAGCTTTCTTTTAACTTCGCCAGATGCTTCTCCCAGCTCCGCCATGAGCTCAAAGCAACGGCTCCGCTGCGGGTCTTTTATAGTCACCTTTGACCAATCAAATCTCCAGATGAGATCAAATCTAATTGAGATTAAATCTAATTGAGATCAAATTTGGCAGTTGCTTGCCATGATCTCTTGACTCTCCCAATCAGTTGAGAAGATTAGGGGAGATCTCTCAATTAACTGGAGAGGATCAAGGCATGATCCCTCATTAAGGGGAAACAATCAAGGGAATCATTACTCCCTATTGAGCCTATAAATAACCTACTAGTAGGCTAGACTCAGGGGCTTGAAAAGATTCAAGTCCAAGAGGCTTTTTGAAGAGCATAAGCTTCTTTGGTGGCTTCAAAGCATAAGCCAACAAGAGATCTACTCTCTTACTTCCAAGAATTCAGAGAATTACTTCTCTAATCAGGGTGTTAATACCCTAAGATCTTTCTCCCTTTCAAGGAATTTTCGGAACCAGGCGAGAAGGAATTCCCAAGCGGAGGCAGCTCGAGAAGTAACGAGAGGGCTCTACCGACCTTCTGTTCTCCGATTCCCTGAACCAGGCGAGAAGGGAATCCCATCAAGCGGCAGTCTGATTGTCTGATCGATCGCATCGTCAAAGGGATAAAGTGATCGCGCGCTGATTAGATTCCTACCGGCACACTTCCCCAGAAATCTCAGAGGAGATCCACCTGTAATCTTCTTCCTGCAAAGAATTACTTGTAATTTAGCTCCTTGACACTTCTTTTTGTAAGTTTTTCCCTTTGCAAAATCAATGAAAAACAAGATGACGACTCCGCTGGGGATTGTATTCTCCACTGTTGAGAATCAAGTGTCGCAATGCGACGATCAGGCCTTCGGGTCTATTGCTGAGATACTAGTAATTCACTTTGACCAAGAGAGGTTTGAAAAACTCCTTGCTGGGGGTAGCACAAGCCCCCTATATGTGCGCAAGGAGGTCAGCGTAGTCAGAGCCCCTTTGGCTAACTCTTAGAAGCAAGTCTCTGTTGAGACAAATAAGGCTCTCTGCAAGCCTATTATAGCCTCAGGCGAGGCTAAACAGACTCTATGCGAGTCTAGCACAGTCTCAGCAGAGACTAACATAGCCACGCGCCAACATATTAACACTGTGCGCGAAGCTATAAAGGTTCCTTGTGAACCTAAAACAGCCTCTGTTAAGGCTATGTGGATTGCAAAAGCTGTAGATAAATCTCTTGATTCAGCTTCCTACGAAGCTAAAATAGTCTCTGACTGCAAGACTATTTTAGCTCTTCACAGAGCTAAGCCACGCCTGTCACGCGAGGCTATGGCTAAAGCACTTTGTGCTAACAGCGAGGCTGCTGCAGCCCCGCTTACATCATCAGCACTATTGGGCAGTGTTAGGCTCACCGCTAGTGACAAAACAAAGCACTAAGTGCTAAAAACCTTGGCCGCGAGGTTAAAAATGAAGCATCACTGAGTGCTAACAGCGAGGCTATTCCAGCCTCACTCACAGGAAGAACTCTGCGCAACAGAGCTAAAACAGTAGCTTCTCCTTGCGAAGCTACTCTTTCAAGGGAAGCTATCCTAGCTTCACCTATAGAAAGTATTCAAGACTAAGCCCAGGGTTTCTCAACCCAAGCAGGCTAACATCCAGTTTTTTCGAGTCTCCGTATTGGATCAGTTGGACCCAAGTAACGCAAACTTGCGGGATTATCTGAGAAACAAGGGAAACTCTGCTCCGAAAAGCCAGTTCACATCTCGCCATCCCAGTACGGACAAGCGGAGTGTCAACCTGTGATGGTACATTCCGTCAACTGTTGTTTGAGACCAATCCCCACAACTTCTCCTCCAAACCAGAAAATGGTGTTCAACCAGCTGTCAGTTCAAACTTTTGAGAAACCCAAGTATCGAAAGAAGAAGACAGTGAAGGTGCCTCACCTCGCAGCTGCCTCTGTCAACATGATAAGTAGAGGAAGGGATCTACTATGATCTCAAAGAAGGAAACAGGGAGTTCGCACTCCCTCATTCAGTTCTCCAGGGCCCAACTATAGCCCCGGCTTAGGTCAGGTTCTGGTTGAACAAAAGGGTGTCTTCCAAGATACAATACCCTGTAATTATGGACAACCTTCTTCCTCAGAAGCTATATTGTCAGAACCATTGAGACACCAATTCCAATGGTCTAATGATGAAGAAGAAGCCAGCGGCTACGCTTCCTCCGCCACCATCAACTTTGTGCAGGCAAGGTTTGTATCAGCCAACATGGCTGATAGCAACAATGATGATGATCTCAGTCATCGCATGGAGGTGCATGAGCAGACTTCCAAGGCCTAGCAAAAAGTCTTGGATAATATCCAGCAAATATTGGCTCAGCTCCTGACAAACTGAAACAATGATAACACAACCGGTAGTAATCACGAGAATGACGAGAACAATAACGATGAACCTCCCAAGACTGATCATTCAAAGGAGGGCTCTTCAATCGATGCCGATGTATTCAAAGGAATCCAGGCTCAGATTGCATCCCTAGCCCAAAGGGACAAACTGAAGAAAGTAGGGGCGGTCCGTCCTTACCCCTTGGAATGGGATTCAGTCCCATATCCGCCAAAGTTCAAGCCACCAATGTTGCACTCGTATGATGGCAAGAGCTCGCCAAATCTGAAAATACACCTAGAGGGGGGTGAATAGGTGTACGGCTAATCTAATGAACTAAATACGGAAATTAAAACTTAATTGCAACTACACTTAATGCAACCAACGAGTGTAGCCGAATTCCCGGTGAAGGGCTCTGGACTAACTCCTCTTGATTCCTCTGAATAAGAGTTGAGGCGCTATATGAAGCTCTCGTGGTTAAGCACAAGTGAGGCACACAAACACACAAGCATGTATATGACATGGCAAAGTAAAGCAATGCACAAAGTAAAGGGAGAGAGAGTAAGAGTCAATGGATCAAACGCAAACACCAAGATTTGTTTCGAGGTTCGAGCACCTAGCTCTACGTCCCCGCCTTCATACAGAAGGATTTTCACTAACTCTGTCCACAAAGGACTCCCACACAGGGAACCTTCACCGAGATTTGGGGCAATACAATAACCGGGAGTACACAACTCCTCTCTTTACAAACACAACCTCTACACTTAGAGGTTAGGCACAAAGCCACCACAAAACTCAATCAACCTCACAAATGAGGGATGGGCACAAAGCCAACCAATCAACCTCTCACTAGAGGGATAGGGCACAAAGCCACCACTCCACAAATCAACCTCTACACAAGAGAGATAACACAAAGTAGAAGGGTTTATAACTTAGTGATCAAAAGACCACAAACCAAATCTTTTCCACAAAAACAAGGATCCTATAGAGAGGATAGAATGATAAGCTCAAGTGTGGAAAACAAAGTGTTTTTAACAAAGAAAAACACTTGGGAAACTCTCCAAAAAGATATAGAATTTTTAGATCAAAAACAATTCCCAAAAGACTATTTTCTTTGAAATAACAAAACACTTTTAAAACAATGAAGATGAAATCTTTGAAGCTTTAAAACTCTTTTTAAAACTTGTAAAAACACTAGAGAAGGGGAGAATTTTTTCTCTTGAAAGTCTTAACCAAAACTGGCCTCTATTGGGGTATATATACCCCCAACAAAAATTCTGCCCGTTGGCTGCTGACTAGGCCAGAATTGGCCTTCCGGTCGACCGGCCGGTCGACCAGCCAACGGTCAAAAATTTGACCGTTGAGCCTGCCGGTCGACTGCCCGGTCGACCGTGCCAATCTAGAGAGCAGATTGCTCTCTGGCCGGTCGACCGCTCGGTCGACCGTGCCTTGCTCACGGTTGACCGTCCGGTCGACCGCCCCCCACCCGAGAGTGGGGCACTTGCAGTCGGTCGACCGCCCGGTCGACCGGCCCAAGTGGCTGGTCAGCGTGCACATCCTTGTGCACGTCGATCGACCGACTCTGGGTCTGGTCGACCGGCCCGGTCGACCGCCAGAGCCTGGCAGGCAAAAAATCAGGACTTAAAAACTGGGTATTTTAATTCCAATAAATTCCCATAAAATCTCTAAAAATTCACAAAAATAGTTTTAGTATAATACATTGATATACAAACATGTGCGAAAAATTTCAACACATATTTCAAATTTTTGAACCATTTTTGTGACTTACAAATTTTGTCGAAAACTAAAACTCGTATTTTTCAAAACTTGGATTTTTTGAATTGAAAATTCGTTTTGTCCAAAACTTATCCAAATACAAAAACATGATATTTAAACAACTTGAAGCATGTTGCATATGGATATAAATCTAATATACATGAAAGATATATATCATAGTTTTTGACAATAATTCCAAATTTAAGTTTTGTTAAAATACCAAAACACCAAAATCATGAAATAGACTATCAAACTAAATTTGTTTAAATAATTGAAGCATAGATGTATATAGAACAAATCTAATATACATAAAACCATGTAAACTTGTTTTGATACTATCTATTCATGAAAACCAAGATCGGTTAAACCAAAACCGAAAACCAATAAACATGAAAACTAGAAACAAGTGTGTGTGTGTTGTGAACTTGAGCATATCACACTATCTAGTCTTTACAAATGGATCTAAAACAAAAACTAAACTATGTACAGAGATCTTCTTGTAGAGCGCCGTCTCCAAGTCGACTCGATCCAAACGTGATCCACCGAGCTTGACTCCAACGAGTGCTAGATATGAACTTTGACGCTCGGGTTCTTGAATCACCATGTGAGAAGCTCCAAAACACCTTTGTTGAAGCTAATCACCTACTAATATCTTGGTTAAGAATCTGAAACTAAACATCACAAGATTATTAGTAAACATAACTACATGAGTTAATCATCATCAAAACTAAAGTGGAAGGCCTCTGGGCCAACAATCTCCCCCTTTTTGATGATGACAAAACTCATGGAGTTATATATGCATGGATTAAAGTTAAGCTTTAAGGAAGCTCCCCCTTAACTCATGCATAATAAACATAAGATATTCAATGAAGCACATGAATACTAAACATGAATATGCATAAACAAATGTATGCAACAAACATATGTTTCTCAAAAACCTTCTTCCCTTTTTGTTTAAACTCTCAAAATCATTTTCTCATAAACTTAATATATGCAAAACAAAAATATGCATATATAAACTCAAAATCTTTCTTCCCTTTTTGTCAATCATCAACAAAGGGGTTAAAGAAAACAATATTCTCCCTTTTTGTCTTAAACAAAAAATACAATGAGGGGTGAAATCAAAACAAAAATTTCTTGATACCAATTGAAAGAAAAAAATATATCAATTGAGTGCATCATGATATCAATGAAATATACCAATTGAAAGTACATAATTGAAAGTACACAATGTGGTATATAAAACAAATATAGATTTAAATACCAATTGATACCAATTGTAAATAAATACCAATTAAATACCAATTGTAAGTAAATAAATCATTTTTAGCAATTCAACCAATAATTTTGATATCAGTAAAACATATCAATTGAAAGTAAAACTTATATTTAATCTTGATACCAATTTGTAAAGATTAGTACCTATTGAATGTAATTTTTCATTAAAGCATATGATACCAAAAATAATCAATACCTCTTTTTCAATTATTTTTCAACATAAAGTGTGGGAGTAAAATAACAAAACCAATTGAAAGGTGAAATACCAATTGAAAGTAGAAACATGAATTTTCTCCCCTTTTATGAAATACCAAATAAAATGATGCATAAGTTTTTATATGATGCCAATTGTAACATAATCAATTGAAATAAAATAGTCATTTAAGAATTCAAGCTTAGCATAACTAAAATTTGTGCTCAAAGATATAGAGATATAGTAAGCACAAATAAAGCATATATATGTATGAAAAATTAACTACCAATCGAAATTGATACTATTTGAAGTGAAAGCATACATATATAAAAACATATATGAGTATATAAAAAGAATGTCAATAGTGATACCAATTGAAAAAAAAATCCAATGATACCAATTGAGAACATAATAAGATCAAGTGTATAACTCATATTACCTTCCACCCATTTCATGCACATCTTTAAAATAGATTTTCAATATTAAGCATACAAGACATGGTCGCCCAACCAACCGCCCTTAGATGGAAGCTGTTGGCCCAAAGGCCATTAGCCCGACATTTTGATGATAACAAACCATATATAGTTATGTTTTAACAATTTTGTTTAAATGAGTTTCAGGTTAAAAATCCTAGTTTGGTTGACGGCTCCAACACAAGACTCACACTTTTGGAAGCCGCAAAGATTTGGATCCCAGAGCCAAGCACATAGGAGAGCTCCAGGATCAAACAAGATTGAAGACAAATTCAAGATTTGTATTTTTTATTTTAGTTAAGATTTTTAGTTCATTTTGTCAAAACCTAGATGATAGAGGTAGATTATTTTGGGATTGTCACACACACACTTTTCATATTGCTTCATGCCTACAAACAAATTTTCATATCAAGATTTCTAACCTAGTTTTGGAAAATCAAAGTTTGGAAAAATCATTTTGGAAAAACAAGTTTTTGGAAAAACAGTTTTTGTTTGGAAAAAGGATTTTTGTCAAAATATAGTTCAAGTCTTTTTGGTGTTGGTCTATGATCACACCCTGATTATTACAAGTCCTAGAACTCTATTTTGTAGTCCCCTATCCAAAGAATTTTTACCAAAATTTACCATCTTTAAAAAGCCTTTGGGAAAAACAATTTTTGCCTTGTACGGTCGACCGGCCCAGTCGATCGACATGCACCGTTGTGCATGTGTGCACATCGGTCGACCGCCCCGGTCGACTGGGAGCACTTACAGTGCTCTCTGTTTTTCCCCGGTCGACCAGACCGGTCGACCAACAGAGAGATTTGCTCTCTGGTTTGGACTTCGGTCGACCGCTTCGGTCGACCGGCTTCAGTCAGAAGTTCTGACAGACTCCAACAGCTATATTTTTCTGAACAGATTTTTGTTGGGATTCTCCCCAACGACTCTTTTGAGCTTTGTAGGTCAGTTTTCATCCCCTATAAATAGTGGGAGACTTCTACAAACATAAATAACAAGATTTACAAGCAAAAATCAAAGTTTTCAAAAGCTTAGCCTTTAGCAAAAGATTTTCAATTGAGCCAAAATTTCCAACCCTTTTCTTGAAGCAATCCTCTACTTCTCTCTAGTCTTTGTACACTACACAATCCCAAAGTATCATCTCGTCATCTTGGTTCTAGGGTTGTGCAAGTGAGCCTTTATGGTGTGGTCAAGTGTTGATCACCTCTTTCTTCATTGTGAGAAGTTGTAGAAGCATCGGCCTCAAGCGAGCAAGTGTTGCTCCAAGTTGGTGTTACGGCACCGCGAGAGATAGAACAAGTGTGTCCATTGTATTGACGATCCAGTGGGATCACCAATAGCGGAAATCCTTCGTGTGTCGAAGGCGGGGACGTAGAGCGTGGCTCGAACCTCAGAAAAATCTTCGTGTTTGCGATTGTCCACTTTTCTCTAAACTCTATCTCTCTTTTACTTGTTCCATTAATTGCCTATTTACTTGCAAGTCCTTTTAATTGTTGATTAGTTTTTAAATCCACAATATTTGACCATTAGTATAGCCATCACCTATTCACCCCCCCTCCTCTAGGTGATTTCAATTGGTATCAGAGCCTAACCCTTACATTTGGTTTAACCACCTTAGGGAGATCCTCATATTTGGCTATATCTATTTGTTGCATTTCTATTTGTTGTGCATTTCACTTATATTCATGGCATCTGTTGATTTTTCTAGCATCAAGTCCCCACCTAAATTTGATGGTTTGAACTTCCCTATTTGGAAGGTCAAAATGAACCTATTTCTAAAATCCCTAGGAGTTAGAGTTGCTAGGGCCATCACCAAAGATTTCATTGAACCTCTCACCGATGAGAGAACATGGTCCAAAGATACCACTAAGGACTATGAGGCCAATGCTAGAGCCCAATATGCATTAACCCAAGCTTTAAATAAAGATGACCTCTCACGCATCATAAACTGTAAATCAGCATTTGAAGTTTGGAATGTTCTCATTGTAACTCATGAGGGAACGTCTCAAGTCAAAAGATCCAAAATTCACTTGCTTCGTTCTCAATATGAGAATTTTTATATGCTTGAAAATGAATGCATTGATGACATGCTCACCCGTTTCACCAAGATAACCAATGCTCTATCTTCTTTAGGTGACACGGTTGATAATGACCAAAAGATCCGGAAGGTCATTCGATCTCTTCCCAAATCTTAGGAAGTGAAGGCAACCACCCTCAAAGAGCTCAACGATAGGGAGGAGATGGACTTCTCCGGCTTCATCGGCAATCTCAAAACCCATGAGATGGAGATGAAGGTTAGAGAAGAAAGGGAGGCACCAAAGAAGAAAGCCCTCGCTTTCAAGGCCGTTCCATCCACCCATGATGAGGAAGATTCATCGGAGGACTACGATGAAGACTTTGCCATGCTCATAAGGAAGGTGGGCAAAATGTTCTACAAAAAGGGTAGACAAAGCAACTTCCGAAGAGGGAAACCTTAAGGGAGATTTGAAAGAAAGAGAGAGGAACTGGGTCCTTGCTATCATTGCAAGAAGACGGGACACCTCATAGCCGAGTGCCCCTCTCTACAAGCTACTACCTCCAAGAACGGGCCAAAGAAGAAGAAGGAAATGGTGGCCACATGGGATGACACGGAGTCGGAATCCGATGAGGAGGAGATCGACGCCGCACACATGTGCTTCATGGCACAAGGTGAGGAAGCTACCAAGGTATATCTTGAAAACTCTTTAGATGATGATGATTTAACCATGGATGAGCTTGCACACTTTTTTGAAGAGCTTCAAAGTAGATATGAACTTTCACAAGCTCAAAATAAGAAATTGAAAAAGGAAAATGATTCTTTGAAAATTAAATTTGAACATGTTTTGCAAGAGAAAAATGTTTTAACAAATTCTTTTGAAAAGATGAAAAAGGATTTTGAAAATTTTAAAATAGCTTGTAAAGGAAAAACTCCTATTTCAACTTGCAACAAAAATGAATTTTTAGAGATCCAAAAACGTGTTGAAGTTTTGGACTCAACCTTAAAGAAGTATGCTTTTGATATATCTAAACTTGCATCTAGATTTCCCAAAGGATTATCCCAAGGGAAACACTCTCATCATTCTCATGCTTCTAAATCACACAAACATGCACACACACAAAATCATGCCTTTATGTATAGTAGTGATAGAATTTACACTTGCACTCATTGTGGCCGCAAAGGCCATTTGGAAAAATTTTGTTATGCTAAGCTAAACATAATAAATAAAAATATTTGGGTTCGACAAGATACTAACCCTATAGGACCCAAAAAGATTTAGGTACCAAAAGACACACCAAAACTAATTGATGCAGGTGGGTCGTCCTCTTCCAAGACTTAGGGGGAGATGGTGCCCGGGTGGTGGATGCATCAATGCTCAACGAACATATCGTCGCTTGCATCACTATCATAGAGGCACCCATTTTTGGAGAATGCCTTTGGTTTGGTAATTTCTCCACATAAAAATTTTTCTTTTATATATATGCATAGGATTGCTAGTTTACTTTTATGTTATTATGATATGTGTTAGTGTAAACTTGCATTTCTACTTTGTTAGTACCTATGCCATGATTAAGTATATAGTCATGTTTATATGCCATATGATGTTTGTCCACATGCCTAGATTTTGTTGGATATGGATTTTGTCAAAACAATAATAAAGATTTATTTAAAACAATTTATTTAGAGCAAATAATTAGAGATGGCAATTGCGCCTCAACTCTTATCCAGAGGAATGATGAGGAGAAGTTCAGAACCCTTAGCAGGGTATTCAGCTTCAACATCTCTAATTCATTGCTTTATTTAATAATAAATAAAAATGAATATAATTTTAGTTGATTTTCATAACTAGTATGATTTAAAGTATTTTAACATCTTTTTGATAGATATACATGTTTTCTGTAATGATTATTTAAAATAAATTATTTTTTTAGAATGGTTTGCTCACTGTTCTGTTCTAGGCAAGACCGGTCGACCGGCCCGGTCGGCCGATCTGGCCTGGCATAGGCACGCCTGCTCTCGGGTTTCGGCCGGTCGACCGGCCCGGTCGACCGGGCGACGAGGACCCAGTTTTTTCACCCGATCTATTTAAAGCCCTAACTCCTCTCTCTCCTCTTTCATCCGCCGTTTCATCTTTTTTTCTCACCTCCTCCATAACCCTAACTCCCCTAACTCCTTTCTAACCCTCTCAAACTCCATCAAACCTCAAAATCCCTCCAAATATTTCTCAGATCTATGCTTTCAGGCCTGGATCTTCGCTTTTTCAGAAGATTTGTCGGATTTTCTCCATATTTTCCCTCAAAATTTCAAGGTAAAATTCTCTTCTCTAGATCTTGCAATTTTCTTTACTTTTCCTTCAATTCTATTCCTTAGATCTAGCCTATTTCATCACCATGTCAAAGAGGACTAGGTCTGAAAAGGGAAAATCAACCCAAATCTCCTCTCATTCACCCCTCTTTGTTTCATCTCAAGCCGAGTATAGATATATTATTTTTTCTGCTAAGAATGTTAGTTCTGGGCGATGTGTGGTAATTAACGACTTTGAACATCTCAATTTAGCACACATTTTAGAAGCTAACTCTCTTGAAAATTTTCTTACTATTAGGGAGCCTGTTTATCCCTCACTTGTTCCATATTTCTATACAAATCTCTCTTTTGAATCCAATAGGATTAGGTCTAGAGTTCTTGGGAAAGATATAGACATCTCTCTTCAGGAATTTGCCCATCTCCTTCACCTCCCCTGTGGGGGTTTAGATATTTACAATCTAGACCTACATGATTTTACATATCCGGACGGTGAGTCTGCCCTCACCGCTTCCACTCTGCTTCACGGGGATGATAACCTCGGTCTGATTAGGAATGAGGAAGTTAGAAGATATACCCTTATAGCTCAGGTCCTAGCTAAGATTATTTTCTATAATCTCCTGCCTAAATCAGGAGAGTATAGCCATGCAAGGGGATCTGTTCCTTTGATTATCTACTGCCTTCTGCGAGGCATTAGAATAAATATCTCCAAGCTTATCATCTCCTTTATGACTTCTGACCATATCCTTGTCTCTACTCGGCACTTGCCATTTGGAATGGTCATCACTCATTTGTTGAAGTAACTCCATTTTGATCTATCTTCTGAAAGGTCTAGTGAACCTTCTGTTAACATCAACAGCACCCTTCTTAAAAGGATGCGTGTTGGGGTACGTCATCCTGCTCCCCAGCAGCAGCCTATTCCTCCAGCTGTTCATGTCCCAGGCTCTTCTTCTGCTTCTAGCTCTTCAGCTCCATCCGATCTATACTCTATTTTATCCTCTGAGATGCGGAAGCACCGCGCTCAGTTATCCTCTGAGATGCAGGAGCTTCGTGCACAGTTATCCTCTGAGATGCAGGAGCATCGCGCACAGATTTCTGCTGAGATGGTGGCACATCGTCAGCGACTTTCTGAGGAGATGACGGCGCTCTACCAGGGCCTGCGAAATGACATGGGCTATGTATGTGATTCCATCCGTTACTTGGAGTAACATCTTGGCGCATTCTTTCTGAGGCATGAGGTGCGGGCTCCTGATCCCACAGCGCATGCTCGGCCACTTCCTCCTACCGGACCTCCATTTCTGGCCAGGACTCCTGCTCGTCCAACACCTCAGCTAGCTACAGCAGCGATTGATTTTGATGAGGAGGCTTCTGATGAGGACGGTTCTGAGGATGGTTCTGAGGAGGATGGTTCGGATGAGGACGGCTCTGATTCGGATGAGGAGTGAATCCCCCCTTTTGATGATGTCAAAAAGGGGGAGAGACATTTGAGAGACTTTTGGGCTATTATGTGTTTTTATATTTTGGGTTGTGTTTTCATGTATTTGGAGTAGTATTTGGACATGTGTTTTTTAGGTTGGCATGAACCTCTCATTTGTATGAACATAACATGTGTTTTTTTTTCCTTATTTTATGGCAGTTCTAATTTCTATCTCATGGCGTATGTGATTAGTTGTATTTGTGTCTATTATATCTATATGCTTTTATTTGACCCAATCACCTATTTTGGAGGTTGGAGGACTTATTGGTTGGATGGAGGAAACCATGTATGCATACACCTATAATTCTGTATTTTTTAGTATGCATGGATGGTTGGCCTGTGTATCAGTTTTATATCCTATATGCCTGTGTTATGCATGTGTATCTCTTTTCATGATTATTTCATATATGCATGTGTTAAGGGGGAGCTTCACTTGAAGTCTCCACCCAAAATATTTGTGATAACTCTATATGTTTTGTCATCATCAAAAAGGGGGAGATTGTTGGCCCAAAGGCCATTAGCCCGACATTTTGATGATAACAAACCATATATAGTTATGTTTTAACAATTTTGTTTAAATGAGTTTCAGGTTAAAAATCCTAGTTTGGTTGACGGCTCCAACACAAGACTCACACTTTTGGAAGCCGCAAAGATTTAGATCCCAGAGCCAAGCACATAGGAGAGCTCCAGGATCAAACAAGATTGAAGACAAATTCAAGATTTGTATTTTTTATTTTAGTTAAGATTTTTAGTTCATTTTGTCAAAACCTAGATGATAGAGGTAGATTATTTTGGGATTGTCACACACACACTTTTCATATTGCTTCATGCCTACAAACAAATTTTCATATCAAGATTTCTAACCTAGTTTTGGAAAATCAAAGTTTGGAAAAATCATTTTGGAAAAACAAGTTTTTGGAAAAACAGTTTTTGTTTGGAAAAAGGATTTTTGTCAAAATATAGTTCAAGTCTTTTTGGTGTTGGTCTATGATCACACCCTGATTATTACAAGTCCTAGACTCTATTTTGTAGTCCCCTATCCAAAGAATTTTTACCAAAATTTACCATCTTTAAAAAGCCTTTGGGAAAAACAGTTTTTGCCTTGTACGGTCGACCGGCCCAGTCGACCGACATGCACCGCTGTGCATGTGTGCACATCGGTCGACCGCCCCGGTCGACCGGGAGCACTTACAGTGCTCTCTGTTTTTCCCCGGTCGACCGGACCGGTCGACCGACAGAGAGATTTGCTCTCTGGTTGGGACTTCGGTCGACCGCTTCGGTCGACCGGCTTCTCAACGGTCGGAAATCCGACCGTTGACGGTCGACCGACCCGGTCGACCGGCTTCAGTCAGAAGTTCTGACAGACTCCAACAGCTATATTTTTCTGAACAGATTTTTGTTGGGATTCTCCCCAACGACTCTTTTGAGCTTTGTAGGTCAGTTTTCATCCCCTATAAATAGTGGGAGACTTCTACAAACATAAATAACAAGATTTACAAGCAAAAATCAAAGTTTTCAAAAGCTTAGCCTTTAGCAAAAGATTTTCAATTGAGCCAAAATTTCCAACCCTTTTCTTGAAGCAATCCTCTACTTCTCTCTAGTCTTTGTGCACTACACAATCCCAAAGTATCATCTCATCATCTTGGTTGTAGGGTTGTGCAAGTGAGCCTTTATGGTGTGGTCAAGTGTTGATCACCTCTTTCTTCATTGTGAGAAGTTGTAGAGGCATCGGCCTCAAGCGAGCAAGTGTTGCTCCAAGTTGGTGTTGCGGCACCGCGAGAGATAGGACAAGTGTGTCCATTGTATTGACGATCCAGTGGGATCACCAATAGTGAAAATCCTTCGTGTGTCGAAGGCGGGGACGTAGAGCGTGGCTCGAACCTCGGAAAAATCTTCGTGTTTGCGATTGTTCACTTTTCTCTAAACTCTATCTCTCTTTTACTTGTTCCATTAATTGCCTATTTACTTGCAAGTTCTTTTAATTGTTGATTAGTTTTTAAATCCGCAATATTTGACCATTAGTATAGCCATCACCTATTCACCCCCCCTCTAGGTGATTTCAGAAGGGATTTTCAAAATAGGTTTGAAAATAGCATAATTGAAAACTCTTCCAAATTGAAGAATACGAACTAGTTATATGAAAATTTTGTAAACTAGTACGAAATTCTTTAAGCAAGGAATAAAACAAAAATATATTCCATTAAACTTATGTAAATCACATGATCACTAAACACTCGAAATCAATAAAGCATAAATTATACTCATGAAAATAAAATCATGAGAAAACAAATAAGGTGAGTGTATAAGAGTTATGTGAAACAAGTCATCATGAAAATATGCAATTAGGCTCAAATAAGAAATTCCTTAAAAGCATGAAAATCATCAAAACTCGAATTCTTCAAGATATATGTATGTCATGTACAAACTAAAGTATACATACATATCCAAAACATAACGAGTTCACAAAAGTATATGCTTGAAGGCAAGTGGCTCAAAGGATGTATATGTATAGATAATAGTTTAGACAAAATAGACATATACATGAAGCTAAACATAAATATGAAAAACATGTACAACATGAAAGTACAAGTCAAATGCATGAATCATCAAAACTAGGCTATAGTAGTACATCTAATGAGTACAAATGAGCGTTCAAGCACAAACATGTAATAATCTATTTGTGGCTCACTAGTTGTACAAGTATAAATCCAAGTCTTAATGAAAACAAACATCTAAACATATATTCAAATCATGAAGCATAGAAATCAAAATAAAAACTCATAAACATACATATAATCATTATGTACATGCACATGCATAGATCTAGGACATACACATTAGTTAAAAAAAATGTAAGAACACAAAGATATAAATCCATATTAAACATGGGTGTCTCAAATAACTAAACATGTATATCACTAATCTAATAAACATGGCATATGGCATAATGAATATTAAAACATGACATGCTATAAATGAATGATCTAAAAGCATGCAAACATAATGAGGAGTAAGAGATAGTTACCAAAACTATGAGGGCAACTCTCGATGTCTCCAAAACAAGGTGGTCCTTCCACCAAACTTTCCTTGAAAGTGATGCATCCAAATAGTTCTCTTTAAGCTCGGAACGCATCCACCTCAAGGCACCATCACTCTCACGTCATGTGAGAGCCCACACCTACATCAAAATAATAGGGGTGGTCTTTGGTACCCACACTCTTTTGGGTCCATGGGGGTTAGCTCCTTTCCTAACCCAAACAAATTTAGTTGCTAAATTTTCATCATGTATCTTATCATAGTAAAATTTAGCAAGGTGGCCCTTACGTCCACAATGTGTACAAGTGTACACATGAGCATACATCGTGTTGTGTGCATGAACGTGCGAAGCATGTGTATGCCGTGGATTGTGTGCATGCAAAGAAGGAACTTGTTTCTTTCGAAACAAGGATTCCAAAATTGTATAGCTCAAAACACAATGACTCAAAGTGGAGCCCAAACAATTCACACTCTTCTTTAACAAATATATATCATTATCAATCTTAGAAGAAGAGGTGCATGCAATAGGTAAGCTAGGTGAAGCTACACTAGCATGGCAGACATGTGAAGACAATTCTTTTTGAAAAGAAACATTTTTATTTGAACAAATTTCCAAATCCTTTGAAATAGAAGTAATTTTTATTTTCAAGGATTCATTCTCTTTTAAAACAAAATCAAGTTTTGAAGTTAAAGATTCATTTTTCTTCAAAACATTGTCACAATCATTTTTACTTTTCAAAATCTTGTTTTCATTAAGTGCAAGATCTAGTTGGGATTTAAGTGAGTCACGTTCACTTAAAATCTCTTCCTTTTCTTGCAAAACAATCTCAAGTCTAGAAGATAAATTTTTATTTTCTTCTTTTAAACCAAGACTTTTCTTTTTTAAAAGTTTGTATTTTAAAATCAAATTTTCACAATTTTTAGCAAGTTCATCATTCATGGCTTGTGCCTCTAAACACTCATTGCAATAGGAACTAGTGCTAGTATCTAGTTAAGATTCCGATTGTACCTCAAGGGAGTCATTCCCTTGGACCATGAAGCAATGTTCATCGGACTCGTCTCTCCTAGATCTCCTCTTCTTATTGATAAGCGTTGGTAGCTCGGGAGAAGTCAAAATGCTCCATACTGCAAAAGCGGACTCATAGTGAGAAAACACATGTAAATAATCTTTATAAATAGATGCTCTATGTGCCTTTAGGGAAAGTGCATTGGCCTCTACATGCTTGCTATCATTAAGGTAGGATTCCTTGGTAATGGCAAGGTAAACTCTATAACCTATGGCTTTTAAATGTCAACTCATCAAAATCTTCCATATGTCAATTTTAGAGATATCAAACATGGGAGGGCTATCCATGAGTGCAAACTATATGTGTGCAAATGCAAATGCAAATGTAGATTAGCAAACCAAGATCACACTCCTAGGTGGTTAAACCTAATATCAGGAGTGTAGGCTCTGATACCAATTGAAAGTACACCTAGAGGGGGGGTGAATAGGTGTATGGCTAATCAAATGAACTAAATGTGGAAATTAAAACTTAATTTTAACTACACTTAATGCAACCAACGAGTGTAGCCGAATTCCCGGTGAAGGGCTCTGGACTAACTCCTCTTGATTCCTCTAAATAAGAGTTGAGGCGCTATATGAAGCTCTCATGGTTAAGCACAAGTGAGGAACACAAACACACAAGCATGTATATGATATGGCAAAGTAAAGTAATGCACAAAGTGAGAGAGAGAGAGAGTAAGAGTCAATGGATCAAACGCAAACACCAAGATTTATTTCGAGGTTCGAGCACCCAGCTCTACGTCCCCGCCTTCACACAGAAGGATTTCCACTAACTCTGTCCACAAAGGACTCCCACACAGGGAACCTCCACCGAGGATTTGGGGCAATACAATAACCGGGAGTACACAACTCCTCTCTTTACAAACACAACCTCTACACTTAAAAGTTAGGCACAAAGCCACCACAAAACTCAATCAACCTCACAAATGAGGGATGAGCACAAAGCCAACCAATCAACCTCTCACTAGAGGGATAGGGCACAAAGCCACCACTCCATAAATCAACCTCTACACAAGAGGGATAACACAAAGTAGGAGGGTTTACAACTTAGTGATCAAAAAACCACAAACCAAATCTTTTCTACAAAAACAAGGATCTTATATAGAGGATAGAATGATAAGCTCAAGTGTGAAAAACAAAGTGTTTTTAATAAAGAAAATCACTTGGGAAACTCTCCAAAAGATATAGAATTTTTAGATCAAAAACAATTCCCAATAGACTATTTTCTTTGAAATAACAAAACACTTTTAAAACAATGAAGATGAAATCTTTGAAGCTTTAAAACTCTTTTAAAACTTGTAAAAACACTAGAGAAGGGGAGAATTTTTGCTCTTGAAAGTCTTAACCAAAACTGGCCTCAATTGGGGTATATATACCCCCAACAAAAATTCTGCCCGTTGGCTGCTGACTAGGCCAGAATTGGCCTTCCGGTCGACTGGCCGGTCGACCGGCCAATGGTCAAAAATTTGACCGTTGAGCCTGCCGGTCGACCGCCCGGTCGATCGTGCCAATCCAGAGAGCAGATTGTTCTCTGGTCGGTCGACCGTTCCTTGCTCACGTCAACCGTCCGGTCGACCGCCCCCACCCGAGAGTGGGGCACTTGCAGTCGGTCGACCGCCCGGTCGACCGGCCCAAATGGCTGGTCAGCGTGCACATCCTTGTGTATCGACTCTGGGTCCGGTCGACCGCCAGAGCCTGGCAGGAAAAAAATCAGGACTTAAAAACTGGGTATTTTAATTCCAATAAATTCCCATAAAATCTCTAAAAATCCACAAAAATAGTTTTAGTATAATACATTGATATACAAACATGTGTGAAAATTTTCAACACATATTTCAAACTTTTTGAACCATTTTTGTGACTTACAAATTTTGCCGAAAACCAAAACTCGTATTTTCCAAAACTTGAATTTTTGAATTGAAAATTCGTTTTGTCCAAAACTTATCCAAATACAAAAACATGATATTTAAACAACTTGAAGCATGTTGCATACGGATATAAATCCAATATACATGAAAGATATATATCATAGTTTTTGACAATTGATTGAAGCTTAACCTGCACACAAAATACAATATTTCAGAACTTAAGAATAAACATGTGCAAGTGCTCAATTCTTACCGCTATAGCAAGTGGCTATGCGGATCGTGATCCACAAGGAGGGTTTGCGATGGAAGCGTTAAAAGTTTTTCTTATTGAAATCTTTTTGAAGACAAAACGAAAGTTCTTCTTTGTTTTAAAGAAATGAAAATGAAAACGAGTTATGTTAAGGTTAGAGAGAAAATGGTAGAATGAGAAAGTGGAAAAGAATAGAGAATGACTATTTACAAAGAAATGGGAAAGAAAGCGACTATGTACAAATGAGTTGGGAAAGAAGTGATTTGGAAGATATGGTGTTGGTGATTTAATTTACAGAAATAAAAGAAAAGAAAGAAGATGAAAGAAGTACTCACCTAGTTTGGTTGATGACTTACCTGGAACCCTTGCATGTTCTACCTTGCTTTGGAGGCATTCAACGCATAGGTCATAAGATCGAGCTCAGTCCCTGTTCGCATTATATCATCAAGCCTTGCAAGAATGAAGTGATACGGATCTTGAGGAGGAGAACGTCTTCATGAAGTATCGTTGGCACTCACAAAGGCTTTTGTATACTTATACTTCTGGATTCACTTGCAAGCTCATCAAAAACAAAAGAGGTAAAGTAGAAAGAGGAAGAAGAAAATAAAAGAAAATACGAACATAAACAAATGTTTACCTTTATTGCTTGCAGAAACAATGGAAGAAAGGAGGAGGGTACATCAGTGTCACTCTCAACATAAGCCTCTCTCTCTTACTTACATGAATCTTCATCTAACCTAAGCTTACATACAAATTACATAAAAAGAAAAGAAAAACCTAAACTACAAAGAATGAAAACTAGGCTAAATCCTATCTCTGCATGGTCGTCCCATTTTCAGTGAAAATACTGGCTTTTTATAGGCAAAAACCCAACCTATAGGATCCCGGGGAGATCGGGGGAGCAAATGCTCCCCCTAACTCCACAACCAAGCCGCAAAAACGCGGCTTTGGCCGCGTTTCTGCGGCCAGGGTGTGGCCAGATGGCCACACCCTGTTGGTGGGCCTCGCTGGATTTCCCTTCTACTTTTATCTTCAGTTGGTGTCTTCGTTTAAGTCTGAGATTTTGACGAAATGGCCTTTGATTTTTGCTTCAACCGATCGATTCTGAGAGGATTCTTCTCAACCAGTTTTCAACCTCTTGATTTTTCCCTGATTTACTGAGCTCGAATTATTTCTGATTTAATTCAGAATTCTGGTGGGCTTTTGGGCTCATTTCTCTTCATCTCCTTAAGGAATGGGCCTGCAAATAAATTAAACATTTAATTAGGACAATGCAGATTTTATTCTATAATAAGTATGAAAATATGATACTAAATATGCAACATTAGCGACCAATCACACCCCCATACCTATCTTTTGCTCGTCCTCGAGCAAAACAACTAAACTATACTAAGGATTATTAGACCACTTTCGCAGGTCATGCGATTGCATTGAGCTTGTGCAACAAGCCGTTAAACCTCTAGGTTTCCCCTAGAGGACGAGTTTTGTCTCGTGAGGGTTTTCAGCGGATTGCACCCACAAAATCCATAAAGAAAGAGAAACAAAGAGTTAGTATTTTCGAAAGGCATTTTGAAAGAGAAAAATATTTGAAATATAATTGTAAGATTTAAGCAATCTATAAGTTATAGGAAAACTGAATTTTTCATTCCTAAACTTGGTCTCTATTCAAAGATTTGTTATCAATCAAAGTAAGGAGTCAAATTGTACTTCTCATCTAGTCTATTACTTTACCCTAAGTCATATGCACCTTGTAACTGTGAAAATTTTGACTAAGGGTTCATTAACTCTAACTCTTATGCCTTATTTATTTATATATAAATATTTTTTTATATATAAATATTTTTTTGTGGTATTATTCCTTAGTTCTATTAGGCTTTCTAATCTGCCCATGTAACGAGCCTTTAATCGATGACTCCCAAACCAAACGGTCTTAGGGCACCGGGTGAGAAAACACCCCAAGGACTTAAGGACTCAAGCAAATAAGGCCACAAAACTAAGAATTTTATTATATGAACATCTTTTAGGCGTGAATACTTATGCTTTATTAGGCACAATTACCCAGCTTAATCAGAGGATATAATTTTTTTTCAAACTTATCTAATTATCTTTCACATAAATACTAAGGCTTACTTAGGCCAAAGCACCTAGCTAATCAATAATTAGATTTGTTTATTATTATTTTTTTTTTTTTTATTTTTATAAGGCATAAGAATCTTTGTTTTTGAACCCTAAGTGTGTAAGTGTATGAAGTGTGCATATTTCATCAAGGTAAAGATCAAGACTAAATTACTTTGACAAATTTTCTTCCTAACCCTAAAAATCAAACAAATAATCTTATTTTGACCAAGTATAAGAAATCCTAATTTAGATTTTCCTATTCCTTAAAATTAACTTAATTTCTTACAAAAAATATATCAAAATATTATTTATGTTTTCAAAAAGTTTTAAAAGCAAAGAAAATGTTAATTTTTTTTTAATAAAAAGAAAAAAAAACTAAGTTATGTTAGACCCTCCCCACACCTATCTCATGCATTGTCCTCAATGTATGAATTAATGCATAGATGCATGAAAAAGAAGAAAGGGAAGGAAAATGTTACCTTAAGGTGGTGGTTCCGGTGGTGGTCTGATTGGTCCACGAAATGTGGCCCAATCGACTTTTCGTTGGGTTCGGAGGAACCCACCAGAAATTTCTTTTAAATAACCCATTAGAATGATGTATCCATGAAGGATTTTTATTAAATATTTGACCCCATCTAATTTTCAAATTCCATAATTAATTTTGGAGTCAAATTTGTCAACCATCTTGTCCCAAAATGGAGTATGAAATGATAGAATGATTGACTTGGACTCAGAAAGTATAGGAACTAATACCGACTCAGGAAGATGACTTAAGTCAAGTAAAGGCTCAGGAGTCGAGATTGGTTCAGGAAGTGGGTCCAAGTCAAGAAAATGAAACTCAAGTCCACATTTATTTTCCAACAATGGAATGTGACTTAATATTGGTGATTCAAGTTCAGGAATGATATGTGGGGGAATCAAAACTGACTCTAAAATATTACTCAAGTTTGGTAACAAAACAGGAGTCAATATTGATTCAGAAAGTTGAACTAGATCACAGATTTTAGAATCTAGGTCACATATCTCATTGAGTTCAATATCAAAAAAATGAGAACTTCCCAATTTGTCAATAGGATTTTCAAAAGTTTAAAATTGGTCAAGTTCAATATGATCATCAAGAATGAGTGATTCAATTTCATTATGAATTGGCACAGGATTCAATGTTGACTCAGGAAAAAGATTGAAATCAGGTGAAGACACCGGAGTCATTATTGAATCAGGAAGTAAAATTGAATCACTAAGTTGAGATTCATGATCATATTCATTTTCAAGTTCGATTTCAGGAAAAGGATAACTTGCCAAACTGTCAATATTCTTTTCAAAATTTGGAGTTTGGGCAAGTTCAAATGGTTGTTCTGAAATAGAATCTTGATTTCCAAAACAACATGACTCTTCGGCTCTAACAGAATGGTTAGTGACATCAGAACTGGTCAAACGGTGGGAACGTAGAGATTGGACCATCATATCTATGTCACGATTACGAGCGTTTTGAGCCTGAGTCATGGCTTCAAGCATCTTTTCATAGTTGATAGCTTCATTGTTTTGATGAAAAGATGAAGTATTGTCTTGGAATTGGTGGTGAAATTGTGAGTCCATCAGATTTTGGGATTTGTGTTTGGGCTCACGCATACTCATTTCCAAAATTGATAGTTTTCTATTTTGGACTGGTGGAACTGAGTATGAATCTTGGAAATATTATGGACAAGGTGGAGAAGGAGGACAAGTTGGTTGAAATTGGACTCGGGGGAGGTGAAGCCCCATTGACTCTGTGAAGAGTTGAAATTATCATGGAAATTATGGTTATAAGATTGGGGATACGGGTTATATTGATTCGGATAAGACCAATCCGGCACACTAGGTTGGTTAAAGTTATGATATGCCGGGTTGGTAATATCCGAAAAAGAAGTCGGTGTGTAATATGAATTACTATTAAAGTTGAAAAAATTGTTATTATAAGCCATATCACACAATAGAATACAAATAAAAGAAAGAAAAAACAAACAAATAAGCAAACAAATAAGAAAAAAAATTCTAAACTAAGTTAGGGTAGACCTATGACCTAGACGACTCCTAACTGGTTAGACTGTCCATGGGAGGTAGAATGCAGACTTTGACCACAAGCTAATCAGCCAGGTCAGGGCAAAATTGGTGGGAGGTTTTCCGTCAAAGACGTTCCTTAATTAAATAACCACCAATCTTCGGGCTTTCGGCCCTTAATCCCTTTCCTAGACACTGATTTGACAGGAGTCAAATTCCAACACCTTTCCCCCTTAGGATAATCTTCTAATTGAGTCCGAGATGTCCCTAGGGCCAACGTCTACTCATTTTTAGTTAGGCTTGGGTTAGTGAGTGCTTGGAATCTAATTTTTGGGCTAAGGAAGGGTGATTAAATCCCCACCTTATCTTGTTAATGGGTGGTGCCCTTAAAATCAATTTGTGCAAGTGTACAAGATATGTAAATAAGATTCACTCAAAGCGATGTAAATCAACCAAGAGATGAGTCCTATTCTAGATGCAATGTGAACGTACCTTGCTCCAGCACTCTTCAACAGTAAAAATAAATGAATTGAAAAGACACGTGCCTAAAAATGCAAACGTCTAATCAATTTTTTATCTTTGTCAACAAGTATTTTACTGTTGGTTTATTAGCAGGCTTATGTGATGGCATATAAGAATTAAGATTTGCAGCAGCTACGTTTTTGCAAAGAAAGCAACCCTGCAAAAAACCTGTTTAGTAGTCAACTCCTTTTTGCCGCGGATCCGCGGCTTTGGCCGAGAAAACGCGGCAAATCAGAGGGCACTTGGTCTCTGCTTTCTAGAGCAGAGGCCCAAGACCACTTATATGTTACTGCAATCTTATTTTCCTGCTTTTCTTACCCTATAACCTGCAACAGAGAAGAAAATTCGTTTTAGTTCTAAAAAATTTCAATAAAAATCAGATTTCAATAAAAACCGTTACCCTCCCCGGCAACGGCGCCAAAATTTGATTGAAGCTTAACCTGCACACAAAATACAGTATTTCAAAACTTAAGAATAAACATGTGCAAGTGCTCAATTCTTTTTTTTTTTTGGAGAATGTAAATTTTATTTATCAAACTGTATATACAGAGAGAAAGCCAAAACGCTATACAAATACTACCTAGTATTAGCCTCCCCTAAACTGCCAATTCCTGGCACACTATCCCTTTACAATGTATCCCCACAACCCAAAATCAACAGCTTAACTGTTGGCAGATATTAGTTGATAGTCAACTAGTCACGAACCAGGAAAGTGTCAACTCTCTGTAAAGTCATATTAGTCGACTGTCAATTAGATCAGTCGACTAAGAATGTAGTCGACTAACCCCAATTACAAGTCGACTGAAAAGTTGATCTGGATGTAGCTTCATTCTATGTTTTTGCGATAGTCGACTAAGTCAGAAAGACTAGTCGACTATACCTGCACCAAGTCGACTAGGTCAGAAAGACTAGTCGACTATACCTGCACCAAGTCGACTAACCACAAAGTCAAGTCGACTGAAAAGTTGATCCGGATGTAGCCGCCTTCTCTGTTGCCACAGGAGTCGACTATGCCAAAAAGGTTAGTCGACTATACTTGACTGTAGTCGACTAGAAACACCTAATAGTCGACTAAAACTGCTGGCAGCCCAGCTTTTCTGTCATAAATCCCAGACCCCTCAAAACTCCACAGTGGCATTTGGATCCAAAGTGAATACAGTCCTATAAATGTGCAGCTTAGTCTTGAAGACGGTAGAAACCACCTCCTGAGTCTGACCTTCAAAAATTTTCCTATTGCGGGCATTCCAAATATGATAAACAGTACAAGCAAGGGCCACCTTTTTAGCTTTTACTTTGCCACTGGAACCTTTCGCCTCCTTCTTTATCCACTTAAGAGCACTAGAGATAGTCGACATCCCCCTAGAGATACCCAGCCAGTCTCTAATGCATCTCCAAACCATAGCAGAGAAGGAACATTGAAAGAATAGATGATCTGCCGATTCCTTATTACCAACACAGAGTGCACACGATTCCTCAACCTGAAGAAAGGTCAATCTATCTTTTGTAGGTAACCTCTTCCGAGCTGCAAGCCAAAGAGTAAAACCATGCTTTGGTGTGACATACGGATTCCAAACTGAGCTTGGCCAAGGTAGCCTGGAACCCTTATATCGAAAATACTCATACCCGAGCGATATGCACATCCGCTCACCTACCGCCCAAGATGATAACCTCCTCTTTGCCGCCTCAACGGACCCTTCTACAAGGCATATTTTATCACGAATCGCAACTAGCCTCTTGAGCAAAGGCGAGTCGTCCCTTATACACTTCCAGTCCCAAGCAGAGACATCCCCTTTAAGGTAGATATGATGCACCCAACGCACCCATAAAGTATCCTTTTTCTTGTGAATGTTCCAAAAGGATTTTGCTAGCAGTGAATCATTCCAAGTTTTTAGATCTCGGAATCCCAATCCACCTTCCGATTTTGGCAAGCACATGGATTTCCAAGAAACCGGATGATGGCGCTTATGTCACAAGAAATTCCTGCACAGCCGAGATACCCTCTCTATGATAGCACCCGGGACCGGAAAAATAGATAGCCAGAAGCAATCCACTCCTTGTAGCACTGATCTGATAAGCTCAGCTCTACCCGCAAAAGAAAGGCTGGAAGCCATCCAAGAGTTGATATACATAGTTACTTTATCAACAAAAGGTGCAAAATGGTCCAACTGCAGCCTCTGAGCCGCCAACGGGACACCGAGATAACGAAAAGGCATCACACCAACAGGGATACCAGTCAACTGCCTCATTTGAACAAGTTCCTCTCCATATACACCCGCCGTAAAGAGGCTTGACTTGAGCAAGTTAGCGCATAAGCCCGATTTCAATCCAAAATCCCTGAGGCTATCCATAATAATACTGACAAAAGGAATGTCCCCTCTAGCCATGAGCATGAGATCATCAGCAAATGCCAGGTGTGACAACCTAAGCTTTCCACACCTAGGGTGGAATTTGAACCCCAAACTGTTTGTACTCACCTTTAGACTCCTCGACAGATATTCAATGCATAGAAGAAAAAGAAAAGGAGACAAAGGATCACCCTGTCGCAATCCCTTCTTCCCATTGAACATCCCCCATATCCCTCCATTCAGGCCAATAGAATAAGATGGAGAGGTTACACATTGCATAATCCATCCAATAAATCTGTCCGGGAACTTAAGACCAGTCATCACCTCAGCAAGGAATTCCCAAGAGACCGAATCATAAGCTTTCCGGAGATCCACTTTAATCAAGCACCTCGGGGATACCCTCTTCCTGTTATACTTTCGCAATAACTCTTGGACCAAATGAATATTTTCAATCATACTCCGGCCTTCCACAAAAGCAGATTGCGAAGTATCAATAATTCCACCGAGCACAGGTCGCAGCCTCGTAGACAAAATTTTAGAAATCACCTTATAGATCACATTGCAACAGGCAATAGGCCGAAAATCACTCACAGAATTAGCATGAGAAGATTTAGGCACCAAAGCAATCAAAGTGTGATTCATTTGCTTCAGAAGAGATCCTGATAAGAAAAATTCTTTGACGGCATCACAGAACTGAACACCAATAATATCCCACGCCGTCTTGAAGAAGAGTGCAGTATATCCATCCGGATCCGGGGCCTTGTCATTCCCAATACCGAACAGCGCCTCCTTAATCTCCTCCGGATTAACCTCCTTCAACAGATCACAAGCTTGATGAGAGGAGATAACCTCCCCACACTGAAGCACCCGAGGGTTAACATGCTCAACCTGAGAACTAGAACCCAGAAGTCCCTCGAAGTATCGGGTCGTGATCCACAAGGAGGATTTACGATGGAAGCGTTCAAAGTTTTTCTTATTGAAATCTTTTTGAAGACAAAACGAAAGTTCTTCTTTGTTTTAAAGAAATGAAAATGAAAACGAGTTATGTTAAGGTTAGAGAGAAAATGGTAGAATGAGAAAGTGGAAAAGAATGGAGAATGACTATTTACAAAGAAATGGGAAAGAAAGCGACTATGTACAAATGAGTTGGGAAAGAAGTGATTTGGAAGATATGGTGTTGGTGATTTAATTTACAGAAATAAAAGAAAAGAAAGAAGATGAAAGAAGTACTCACCTAGTTTGGTTGATGACTTACCTGGAACCCTTGCATGTTCTACCTTGCTTTGGAGGCGTTCAACGCATAGGTCATAAGATCGAGCTCAGTCCCTGTTCGCATCATATCATCAAGCCTTGCAAGAATGAAGTGATACGGATCTTGAGGAGGAGAACGTCTTCATGAAGTATCGTTGGCACTCACAAAGACTTTTGTATACTTATACTTCTGGATTCACTTGCAAGCTCATCAAAAACAAAAGAGGTAAAGTAGAAAGAGGAAGAAGAAAATAAAAGAAAATACGAACATAAACAAATGTTTACCTTTATTGCTTGCAGAAACAATAGAAGAAAGGAGGAGGGTACATCAGTGTCACTCTCAACATAAGCCTCTCTCTCTTACTTACATGAATCTTCATCTAACCTAAGCTTACATACAAATTACATAAAAAGAAAAGAAAAACCTAAACTACAAAGAATGAAAACTAGGCTAAATCCTATCTCTGCATGGTCGTCCCATTTTCATTGAAAATACTGGCTTTTTATAGGCAAAACCCAACCTATAGGATCCCGGGGAGATCGGGGGAGCAAACGCTCCCCCTAACTCCACAACCAAGCTGCGGAAATGCGGCTTTGGCCGCGTTTCCGCGGCCAGGGTGTGGCCAGATGGCCACACCCTGTTGGTGGGTCTCGCTGGATTTCCCTTCTGCTTTTATCTTCAGTTGGTGTCTTCGTTTGAGTCTGGAATTTTGACGAAATGGCCTTTGATTTTTGCTTCAACCATCTATTCTGAGAGGATTCTTCTCAACTAGTTTTCAACCTCTTGATTTTTCCCTGATTTACTGAGCTCGAATTAATTCTGATTTAATTCAGAATTCTGGTGGGCTTTTGGGCTCATTTCTCTTCATCTCCTTAAGGAATGGGCCTGCAAATAAATTAAACATTTAATTAGGACAATGCAGATTTTATTCTATAATAAGTATGAAAATATGATACTAAATATGCAACATTAGCGACCAATCAACAATAATTCCAAATTTAAGTTTTGTTAAAATACCAAAACACCAAACTCATGAAATAGACTATCAAACTAAGTTTGTTTAAATAATTGAAGCATAGATGTATATAGAACAAATCTAATATACATAAAATCATGAAAACTTGTTTTGATACTATCTATTCATGAAAATCAAGATCGGTTAAACCAAAAATCAATAAACATGAAAACTAGAAACAAGTGTGTGTGTTGTGAACTTGAGCATATCACACTATCTAGTCTTTACAAATGGATCTAAAATAAAAACTAAAGTATGTACCGAGGTCTTCTTGTACAGCGCCGTCTCCAAGTCGACTCGATCCAAACGTGATTCACCGAGCTTGACTCCAACGAGTGCTAGATATAAACTTTGACGCTCGGGCTCTTGAATCACCATGTGAGAAGCTCCAAAACACCTTTGTTGAAGCTAATCACCTACTAATATCTTAGTTAAGAATCTAAAACTAAACATCACAAGATTATTAGTAAACATAACTACATGAGTTAATCATCATCAAAACTAGAGTGGAAGGCCTCTGGGCCAACAAAATTAGCACATTTACTACTTCCAATCGCAAACCGGTAATGTAATAATAGGTAATGATGATATCATGGCCAGACTGTTCATTGACACCCTCAAGGGGGTAGCCTTTGATTGGTTCAGGAGTCTCCCCACGAAACTCCATCAATTCCTGGCTCTACTTGAAAACCCGATTCCTCTCCCGATTCTTTGAGGATGATACCGAGGTGACAATGGGCACGCTCCTTTCGACAGTCCAGAAAGGAGGAGAATCTGTACGGGATTACATAGAGAGATTCCGTAACCTTTCTCTCATGTGCCCTGTAGGTATGCCTTTGCCTATGTTGCTTCAGACATGTAGGCATAACTTCCTCGACAAAGTAGAAGTTCGAATGGGAGCCGTCAAAGCCCACACTTGGAAGGAGCTTACTGAACAAGCCGAGATAGCTGAAAAATCAGCTAAAAAGTTTGAGACCCCCAAAAGCAGGTGGGGAATCAACAACAAAAGCTATGACACAGCTGAATCTTCTGATACATCAGCATTGGAAGTATATGGAGGAACTCGATCAAAGAAAGGTAATTCCAATAGGACTTCGGAGCATCAAAGACAATACTCCTTCAAAGATGAGCATATGGTGACACTTTTCCACTTGCTCAACAAAAGCAACAAGCTCAAGTTGTCAGAGACTAGATGCCCAGACGAAGTGGGACGAACGAATGATCCTAACTATTGTCTTTTTCATAGGATGGTTCATCATTCTACTTGCAGGTGCAATGTCCTTAAAGACAAAATCCAAGCACTGATCGAAGCAGGTGTTTTGACTCTGAAGTCAGAACATAAAAAGGCCACTGCCTAACTCCTATCCTGAAAGGGAGTACGGAGGTAATCAACTCTACTTCCAAAAGCCATGGGTCTTATTCTGTCAACGGCTAAAGCAATGGGACTCAAGTCAGTTCAAAGCTAAAAGGAAAGTCTTGCAATATCTCTCGCAGCAGATGACACCGCACCAGCCACTTCTCTCAGCAATTCTAAAGAGGAGACAACCGACAGCCGACGTCACTAGTCTGGAAAATAACTTGTGACAGTACAACAAAACCCTGATGAGACACAATAGCCAACAACATCAGAAATGCAGGGGGTTGGAATATGTCATTCCACCAACCAAATGAGGACAACCTTTCGTAGTAGAGGCAGTCTACTCGAGTGGAGCTTATCGCCTGGCGAATCCAAACGGTGACACACTCCTGATGCCAATCAATGACAAGTGCTATCCATGATCACATTAACACTATACCTCTGATCAAAGAAGTACTATGCGTGATCATGTTAACATTACACCTCGATCATCAAGTCGGACTCGTCGACTGTTTCATCTCCTCAAGGAGTCCATTTCCACAGGTGGAATCAATTTCAACCATCTCTGCATTCTTCTTTTGGCGAATCAATTCGGCTTCACGACGATCTTGAATGAGTCGAATTCATCGAAGAAGGTTCGTGATGCATCCTTGCAGGACCTTTCTAATGTTTCCACATTCATGTTCAAATTCGATGATCAGCTGTGACTAAAGTCTTAATTATGACGAACAAAAGTGAAACTCCATGAGGAATCTCGATTTACTCGATATATTTCCTGTGAAGTTTGTACTCCATATCTAGACACGAAGATCAACTGAGAACCAAAGTCTTGATGAACAAAAGGTGACGCTCCGCGAGAAATGTCGATCTACCCGACAAATTTTTCATGAAGTTTAGACTTAACTCTTTAATCCCCAATGAGATTGTAGAGGTCACCAGTGGAATACAAAAATGTTCACTTTATGTGACACAACCTGAAGCCTTCGGTGAATAAGGCTAGAGGAAAAAATTGGCTTCTAAGCCCAATATAAAATCCTCAACAACTCATCATGCTAGGGGAATAGCATGGCTAGCCCAACTCAAACGGTAGTTAGTAAATGCATACCAAATTCATTGATAGCTGAGGATTTGCTAAAAATCCTAAGGGACCTGATCCCGCTTTTCCCACCAAAGTCCCCTACCAATTCCCGTCCATGGAATGGTAGGCCACAAAAGGCTATATTCATTTTCCCAAAAACAGATCACAACTGTCATGCTTAAAGCTCACGCCTCTGACAGTAAAACTTTTTCCTGACGGATCTTGCTATATCCCTAGCAGAGCAAACTCCACTTGTCATTCTCTTCAATAGAATTACAGGTCCATTCAAATTACTGTTATATTCAAATACCTCTAACAGTAAATTAATCCTTGTCAAGTTAACATCACACCTCTGACAAGTTGCTTTACAAATCCCCGAGTGGAGAAGTTATCACGATTACTTCTGACAAAATCTCCTTTCAAATTTCCCTGTAAGGGATTTGGTTGTTACGTTAACAGTATACTTCTGACAACTTTTTAGGGAATAATCCTTTCCCTATCGAATTCTCACAGAATTCTTTTTGTCACGTTAATGATTACCTCTGACATATAATCTCTTATGGGATTCATTTTCTAACTCCCCAGCGAGTTTCTGATAAACCCCCTCAAAGTCTTTCAGTCCTCAGTAGACTTTTCTGGTTGTCACGTTAACAATATACCTCTGACAATTTCTTCCAAATAACATCCGAAGGAGATATCAATTACCCCATGGAGTTAATGATCAAGTCTTATTCCCCCAGTGGAATTATTTCTTTTGCCGTCATGTCCAGCTTGTCACCTCTGAACGGTAGAAATCCTGAGCTTGGTGGCTTCTCAATCGGTTATGTCTATGTTACCTCTGAACCGACAGATAGCCAAGTCTTATCTTTCAGTCCGGTAGGGACTATTTCTTTGTCATCATGTCCAGTTCGTCACCTCTGGATGACAAAATTTCGAGCTTGATGGCTTTTCAATCGGTTATGTCCATATTACCTCTGAACCGACAGATAGTCAAGTCTCGTCTTTCAGTCCGGTAGGGACTATTTCTTTGTCATCATATCCAGTTCGTCACCTCTGAATGACAAAATGTCAAGCTTTGTTGCTTCTCAATCAATTAAACGAAGCTACTCCGGGAGGCTCGAACGCGAAGCTATTCAGACGCGAAGCTACCCAGACGCGAAGCTACCCAAAATCGCGAAGCTACACGATTCCTCGGTGAACTTATTCCAATCCGAAAGCAAGGTTGAAAGCAAAGCTGAACTCAACCACTATGGCGACGTTCACATTTCACATACCATCAATCGAAGCAGTTCAAAGTATTTTGAAATCTGAACCATCCCACTGCAGAGTTACGAAAACTTTGAAGGGGGTCTTGTTGACACTCAAAAAAGACAAAACTCTCAGACAGCTTTCCAACCAGTCTGAACGATGTCTAACTTGTCGACATTTACAAAAGACAAGTCACAGACAAGCTGACGACCAATTTTTACCCATATCTAAGGGACAAATCAGCATTTTGTGCTCTACTGATCCAGTGAAGCAGATAGTAAGCCAAGATTGCCTTTGAAGAGACCTAAGCAGGCCTAAGATGCTAAGTTAGCTCAACACTTAGCATCGCATGAGCCCAAGGGGATAGCCTCACCTGAGAGACTAAGTTTGTCTAGCTTCGCCTTGAAGCTGTTCATAGCTCCATCAGAGAGCTAACTTACAGTTTCGCCTGAAGCTAATCCTAGCTTCGCCGAAAGCTAATTCTAGCTTCGCTGGAAGCTTTCTTGATAGCTTCTCAAGAAGCTTTTCATAGCTCCATAGAGAGCTAACTTACAGTTTCGCCTGGAAATGCTCAGTTAACTCCGCAGAAAGTTAACTTCGCTCGAAGTTAACCACGCAGCTGCGCCAGGTTGACTGGTAGCTTCGCCATAAGTCTTACCCAGCTCCGTTGAAGAGTTTTCTTTTAACTTCGCCAGATGCTTCTCCCAGCTCCACCATGAGCTCAACGCAACGGCTCTGCTGCGGGTCTTTTATGGTCACCTTTGACCAATCAAATCTCTAGATGAGATCAAATCTAATTGAGATCAAATTTGGCAGTTGCTTGCCATAATCTCTTGACTCTCCCAATCAGTTGAGAAGATCAGGGGAGATCTCTCAATTAACTGGAGAGGATCAAGGCATGATCCCTCATTAAGGGGAAACAATTAAGGGAATCATAACTCCCTATTGAGCGCATAAATAGCCCACTAGTAGGCTAGGCTCAGGGGCTTGAAAAGATTCAAGTCCAAGAGGCTTTTTGAAGAGCATAAGCTTCTTTGGTGGCTTCAAAGCATAAACCAATAAGAGATCTACTCTCTTACTTCTAAGAATTCTGAGAATTACTTCTCTAATCAGGGTACTAATACCCTAAGATCTTCCACCCTCTTAAGGAATTTTTGGAACCAGGTGAGAAGGAATTCCCAAGCGGAGGCAGCTCGTGAAGTAACGAGGGGGCTCTACCAACCTTCTGTTTTTCGATTCCCCGAACCAGGCAAGAAGGGAATCCCATCAGGCGGTAGTCTGATTGTCTGATCGATCGCATCGTCAAAGGGATAAAGTGATCGTGCGCTGATCAGATTCCTACCGGCACACTTCCCCAGAAATCTCAGAGAAGATCTACCTGTAATCTTCTTCGTTCAAAGAATTACTTGTAATTTAGCTCCTCGACACTTCTTTTTGTAAGTTTTTCCCTTTGCAAAATCAATGAAAAACAAGAGCCTAGTTATTGATATAGTTGATTACCCACGTTAGGTGTGAACCTAGGCTCTGATACCAATCTGTAATGCCCTGCTTCTGCGGATACGGAGGCGCTACGACGACGTACATACGCAGGACGGAAATACCCCCACGTACGTATGCTAAGTCTCAGTACAGGGAATAAATACAACATATACGATTATTTCAGCATTAAATAAGTACAAGAATACCTGCAAAAGAGTTAGTGACCATAATAGATATGAAAACAGAGATAATTAAGGAAATAGAAATAAATAATAAAGAATATCTATGAATCAAAAAGGGTGGCGGTCTCAAGATAATATCTCAAAAAATATCAGGTGCTACGACCTCTCTGAGTTTCAACCTAGGCATGCAAACCCAAGGTCGTCAGAAAGCAACCTAATGAGTGGTAAAATGAAGGAAGCAGTACTATACACTATAATAATACAATCACGATAATATATAATACATGTCAAATTAACAGTGATGCAGTATAAATATCCTTACAACCGGTATATCAATATTACAAGTATTCTATTAGTACTATAACATCATTATTACCTAGCATGATATAACAATGTTGCCTCTACAATATTATATAATACATGATTATATATTATAGCAATGTCAATTGAGAGGAGTTATACATGTATCAACTAACTTTATTTTATTATACTATTAGCATGTTATTACGACGAATATGAGTAATGAGATTCTTTATTTAGTTATACACTAATATCAATTTGTTTAATTAACATGTATTACGTCTTAATTATTTCTTATTTATTAATAATAATAGTAGTAACTGGATGGTATCAGTGGTTAAGATGAACACTCAAAGGTAATAAACAAAATAATCATTTGTAGTGTCTAAGTGTATATGTATAACGTGCCACAGGGAATACATGGAGAGCATGATAATAACATGACATGAATAGGAGAACGTACATATATAATAATATGACAATGAACAAGATAATCATGATGGACAAGATATCAAGCAATATAATTATACAATAATAACAATCAGTGTCACATGATATTTTAATCAATCTCTACCAATGTCTCATACCAGTGATAGTTCATACCGGAGACCGTACTCCAGTCGAACCCATCCGGACATTACAGACGTGCACCATTATCCGAACGAGAGAATGACCAAATAGCAAGTGTTCTAGACGTCACTATTGTTGGGTTATTAAATGTATCATGTACTGGGTCAGAATAACAAGTGCACTGATGATACCACCATCATGCCAACACCCCATGATGTGTTATTCTAGAGGTATCCCTCATGGATTCAAAAGGTGGCCCCCACTATGTATGTGGTGTGACACTTTGTTCCGTGTGGTACTTAGTTTAACACACCTTGTGCCGGACGCCAGCATGACTGTGTGTATAACATGTACATCAAGTAACAACAGTACTGAGTTTGGTCAATAACAATATCTATAACAAGAGCACCAGAGACATCTTCGTTACCCAACACCAGACGGAGTGAGGATTCTAGAGGTGACCCCCACGGATTAAAGTGGTGGGCCCCACACGTATAGGTGTAATATAGCACTTTGCTCCGTGTTATACTTAGTTCCACACATGCTCCGTTAGACGCTAATGTGACTGTGCTAATAACAGAGTTACCAGGAAACAGGTAGGCTGGCTAAATAACAATGTATAGAACATGTAACAAGTTAACAAAATTTATCAATAATGCAGTAACATGAACAAGTATACGATGTAAAAAGAGTACATGAGTATTCAAGTAACGTAATTCAGGTAACATGAATAGTGATCCATGCAACAGGAATACAGAAACAATCAACGCAGGTATATAAGTGAATCAATGGAAAAGTGTTATAAGAACATGAAATAATTGTGTACAGAGTATTCGTGTAGCGGTGTTATAATATATGAAATAACGATATCCGTGTATAAGTGGAACATGAATATGAAATAATAGTATTATGTGTAATAGTATCTGTGTAACGGTATGAAATAACATTGTTCGGTTTAGCATGTATTTACATGAAATATTGTGTCTAGTGCACTAGAATCTTCGTGTATTATGACACAGGTACATGTAATAATGGTGTTCAAAATCATGATAACTCACACTCGTACAGTGTCCAGTGTATATGTAGTTTAGTAACAGTGTCAGGGTCAGGGTGATATTTGATATCCAGATAAATAGTTGTTATAACTGGTTTCATTAATATTAATATTATCGATAAAGGAATTATTTACAAGTATATATTTTCAAACTCTGCACAACCATTTTAATAGTTATTAAAGTATTTAGTAATCTGGAATTTTCTTTAATGCACCGTCTAATATAATCACCTATATTTTAAATAAAATCATGAAACAAATTAAAGTATTATTTTATCGATTATGTTTGATAAAATATCATGCATATTCTTATTGCAATGATTTCCTGATAATTACAAGTTATTAATAATCACGACTTAACAATCAATCAATTTCATTAAACATGATAAAATATAATTTATAAAAGAAAAACACTCACATAGCTATTTCAAAAATGTTGCTCGTCGTCCCACGATCGTAACGGCTCCATAATCGTTCAGATCGGACTCTGGACGCTTTAAATATAGCCCAGAAATTAAAATCAATAAAATAAGTTAAATATGTAATAATAACATCTAAAATGTAATTATTATAATTTGTCAGAGGGTATTATGTCATTTATCTTTACAAGTTGGATGCAGGTTTGGGTTGCTAATGGATTGGGTTTAGATCCAATAACCCAACCCAATGATTTTAGTTATGGGTTATGGGTTATAGGATTTGGGTTTAACTTAATGGGTGTAGATTAATGGGTATTGGATTATAAGGTTAATGTTAATGGGTTTTACCCATTTTGAGAGAGAGAGAGAGATGAGGACAAAGTTAGAAAAATAGAAAGAAGAAAAGAGAAAGAAGAAAGAAAGAAGAGAAAGGGAGAGGTAAATGGGGCATGGCCTCCCTGGTGGCCGACCAGTGGCAGTGCAACCAGGGACGACGCGACCAAAGTATGGCGGCGCGGCCATAGGGCCCGACGGTGCTGAGCCCTGGTGGAGGAAGAAGAGAGAGATAGAGATGAAGATGATGGTTGTTAATGGTGGTGGTGTTGTGTTTTAATGGTGTTGAAATTGAAGGTGGATGTGAATTTGAGGATGAAAATGGTGATGGTAGATGGTGATGGTGGATTATGTGGTCATAGTGGTGGTGATTATAGGGGACATGGTGATGAAATTAAGATGGTGGTGGAGAATTTGGTGATGGAGGAGATGATGAGTGATGAGGGTTAAAAGGTGATGGAAATCGCGGAGATAGGGAAATTGAAAGAGGAGAAAGTGGAGTGGAGTAGTTGAGAGAGAGGTTGGAGTAAGGTTGTCGTGGGTGGCCAGCCGGCGATGGTGATGGTCAGTTGATGTTTTTGGGATGAGATTGGGAGAGAGAGAGTTAAATTAGAGAATGAATGAGAGAAGAGAGTGGGAGAGTATTTAAAAGAGAGAGATAAGAGATTAAGTGGAAGTTTAAGAGGGATTAGGGAATGTTAGTTGTGAAGGTCAGTTGAGTTGAGGCGGTGGAGGTGTTGGCTTGGGGAGGAAGAAAAAAATAGCATTGGTGGAAAAGAAAAGAAAAATGATTTATTTAATATTATTTAATTCTGGTAAAATCCGATTAGTTCTGAATGGCTTCCAAATATTCTATAAAATATACAATATTACACTGAGGAGTAATCTGAAATCGAATTCTAGAAATTCAGCCGGTTTGCAAGTTAAAAATCCTGAAATGTATCGCTGACACCGGTTAACACCGGTTTAGCCAAATTTTTGATTAATTCAGAAAAAACCCCAAAAATACTCTAAAGTAGAAAATATGATTTTGAAGAATAATATGAAAGCGGATTTCAGAAACTTAACTCCGTTTATGAATTAAAACTCGTAGAGCCGATTATCGTTTTGGTCGACACCGACTTCGGAGATTTTTCAAAATATTTCAAAAATATTTCACAAATTTTGAAAAATCTAAAATATTGGAGAATAATATCTGAAACTGAATCCGGCTCAATCTGACTATCAGGAAGGTCAAATTAACTTTGTACAGTGTATCGAGTACTAATACTGTGATACGTACATCAAGGATCGGGATTACAGATAGCAAGAGAGAGAGGAGCATGACGCAAATGTTCGAGTGCATGATAGAGAGAGAAATGGATTCAAAGCTTCGGCACGATGTTGAGTGTGTGTGTGTGAGAGAGAGAGAGAGAGAGAGGCGAGCGTATGAGAGAGCGATTGAGCGAGCACGCATGCGAGAGGAGTTGAAATAAAGATCTAGTATCTATATTCGGGCTTTTGTTATGGCCCAAGCCAAGGCCGGGCCAGGCCGGGCCGCCTGGCCCGGCCTGAAACAAAACGAGCCTAAGCATCGTTCCTAACACGTCCCAATTATTGTCGGGGTCAGGGTCAGGGTCGGTGTCGCGGCTAGGCTTTTTCTAGGTCGGGCTCCTCAGGCTGGCCCCGACCCATTATCATCCCTACTCGTTCTCTTCCATATATTATTTTTGAGATTAAAAAATTAGAGAGATTTATGTAAATTGACACACAATTTTGCAAATAGCCTCTTCAAAACGGTTATGAAAATTTGTGTGAGCACTCAAATGAACATCTATAAAAGTACTTAAAACACTTTATCTCTTTGAAATCGTTCAGACAAGCCTCTTTTTTGTGTGTTGTCTGGACATTGAAGGCCTTCAGCTAAGGGATTGATTAGTTAGACAATGAATTGAATTTAATTAAGTGCATCATTTAGCAATTAGTATATGCTATGCAAGAGTAACAAAAGAAGAATTAGTGCAAAGTAAAATTTATTCAGGATCATTTTCTTTTTTTCCGATGAAATACTATGTCTCCTCTCTCGATTAAATATTGTGTTTTATTTCAAGATTTTTTTTTTAAGATATGGAGCCCTAATAAATCCTAATAAATGAGTTTTATTTTAAGTTTAAATTTCTTTAAGATAATATTGCAAATGCTTGGCTGAATTTCAAATTTTGATTAAAAGGTTAATAGATGTATAACTAGATTTTGTTTGAACCTGTATGATTGAGTCACTAATAAATTAGTATTTTAATAAACAGAGTCGTGGTTATCATAGTAATGATTTAGGATTCTATACCACAAGTAAGAGCACTGACGCCTCGACTAAAAAGTCGTGCAGTTCGGTTCATGCGTGTAAGTCACACACACATATTATAAGAGCATCAATCTCGCATTGACACGTGATATTGACCCTCTTATAACATCATAAGAGGCCCAAATATTTTAAAATTTTGTACCTCTTAATTCTGATATTTTACCCACATGTTAACACGAGATTGATTCTTTATAATATGTGTGTGAGTCGTACATATGAACCGACTCCAAAATCGTGTGCTCAAATGGCTGCGAGAAAGCACCAGCATTAATCCCTGGCAGGCCTTGCTACAGATAAAGCATCAAAAGCATTTGTGTAGATGGTTACTTTGGACAAGAAAAAGGAAAAAGAAAAAAAGATTAAAAAGTACTTGTTTCTCACGAAAAAAGAGATTAAAAAGTACTAAGAGTTGTTATTATTTCACGTGAAAGTGAAGGATCATATTCTTTGCAAGGGGTGAATATTTGTACTCTAATATTTTTTTTTTTTAAGTTTAATCATCTTCTTAAACTTATTTATTTTTCTTTTTCCTAAACAACCATATCTGTTATTGTTCCCAAGAAAATTTTAAGTTACAATGTTTTTAAAATTATTCTCAAGTATCAAATTAAACAGGTAATTAGTAGCAAATAAAGAGGTAATTAGTAGATTTTCTTAAAAAAATAATTGATAGAAACTTTGATTTCCATGTTCCCACTGAATGAACAAAGGAACTTAAATGCATGTGTAACTGTACAACAAAGCCACCCTCTCTTCTTTACCCAAATTACAAATAACTCCCTGTGTTCTTTACTCTTTACTCTTTAGTGCTCTTCCCCACACTTTATGTTAAATTTGTTGCTGAGAATCTACCAAAGAGGGCATTTTTTTTTAAGAGTAATTAAACAATGAACCGGTCCCGCATTTCTTTAATAAGTTTTTAATGAAAACACTCCTGTAAAAACATCTAAAGTAGACTGTATATCCTTCCGAGCTGAAAAGCTTCACCACACTCGCACGTGCAAGAGGAGCACATATACAAAAATACAAAATAACAAACTAGCATAGTATAAGTACGGAGATATATCGAAATGGAATAGTCAGTAGCCAAAAGAGACGGATCGCGCTAATGTAAATAGTAGTTTATCTGTTGCAGCAGACCAGCCGACTGCAAGTCACAAATCAGGGGTCCGAGACGTCATCGGTCATGTGTCCTCTGAGTCTGAGTCGGAGTCGTCCCCCGGCCCTATGCGCCTCCCGAGTGACTATCAGATGCATCTCCACGATGTTTGGTCAAAGGTCCGCCTCGTCCTCTCCCTCGCACTGTCTGGAAAGAGATTGAACCAATGAGACATGAAAGCTGAGGAGACAAAAAATTTGGTCGGCCGATCTGTCCGCCCCCATTAAAGAGGGCATTAAGTATCTAATACTCATGTGATTGCTCTATCTTTGTTTTCACTGATAAAAGGACTGTTTAGTAATTGAATAACAAAGAAATGCCAAAACTGCCCTTCAAAATAATATAGCGAGCCTTCTGCTTATTCCTTTAAATAACCCCTCACTTTTCCCTTCCTCTTCAAAACTAACAAAAATTCCAAGAAAGCTCAAAACTACTCTTATCCGATTTTTTCATAAAACCTCTCACACAAGATCGAAATTATGGAAGCCAGTGCTTCACAAGCTCCCATAGCAAAGAAACTGCAGCAAATATTGGAAGCAGTCTACTACATGATCAAGAAGGGCATCATCTCTAAGAGAAAGCTGATGCCCGATCTCCACCTCCTCAAACGCACCAAAATCATGGGCAAAGCCATGGCCAACGTCTTGACCTTCAACAACCATCACAATGGAGCTTCCGCATTCTCATGCAGTTTCGTGGACCCAAACACATCCTTCTACAATCCGCAAGAAGTTGAGTTCAGCTGCAGCAACACGCCGTCTTATCCTTCTTTCCACCTCAACAAGCGAAAGAATCGGAAGAATGAATCGGCTGCAGCAGCAGCTGCTGCTATTGCTAGAGCATTTGAGATGCTGAGTGATATTGAGAATTGCTCAGATGCCAAGTCATCAGTTATGCCTTCGCCTTCGCCCGCACTGATGCTGAGCACATTGGGGTCGAACTGCAGGACGGTGAAGCAGCTGAGGGTAACAGATTCGCCGTTTCCAATATTAAGAGAAGATGAAGTGGCTGATGGAAGAGTAGACAAGGAAGCAGAGGAGTTCATCAAGAAGTTTTATCAGCAATTAAAGATTCAACAGAGGATTGCTATGACCCCGAAGTAAGAGCTTCACCAGTGAAAAAAATATTGTGAGGACTGGAAATATATAATATAACCTCAATTCCGATTGTACAGTTGCTCTATGTAATTGAGACCTTTTCTCCTTTTTCTTTATGTACCATTAATATTGGGCATATGTGCAAGTTTCTCATCCTCGATCTCACAAGACCATATGTACAGTACAATTGAGAATTATAACATGCTGAAAGTTTATTGGAGGCCTAATTTTCGTGATTAGGCACTGAAAGGAATATATGCTTAACTAAATGAGTTCTTAGATATGGGGCCGTTAATTCAAGGTTACATTCCTCCTTGAGCAGCAGAATGAATTATCAGTATCCTCGTATATTGCATCAAGTTCCAGAAAGCAAGACAGTGTCTCAACTGGAACTAGGATTCTGCCTCAATTTGCCAAGTTGATAATGCAAGAAATTGCCTTTGCACTAAACCGAAAAAGAAAGGGGAAAATTTATTTTACCCCCTTGACAAAATATCCACGTCTCAAAAATGCTTTGCCATTTTCAATGGTGCTAAAAAACCCTTGTGACCATGTGCTTACTCTCATGTCCCTTAGAAAAGGTAGTGTAGGCTACATTGTATTTTTGTAATGCCAGTATTTCTTTTGATGAGTTGGCTCTATCTGAGATGACTAGCACACCTCATTTGACGCACATTTAAGGACCATCACGCGTTACTCATTGGCAACTCTCATTTTATCCATCCTTATGTATTATTTGTCCACCTCAGACTAACTCAATAGAGAATGAAAATTTTTGCAAAGATCTTTCGTTGGAGGAGTATTTAATGCTATGTAGCACAAATGTAGGCTGATTTCCTGTTGAGTGGACAAATTCATCATTTTAGGTAATATCTTTTATATCATTTTAGTAACAAAAAATTGTTGTTAATACAGTGAATATAGAGAGAAAAAAGGGAAAAGCTCAAAAACTATTCACCTGTAGTATCGAATTTGTCTACTTGATGCAGAAAAAGTGCACACTCAAAAACTGTCCACTTGAAGCATCGAATTTCTTCATGTACAGTTGTGTTATAAGATTTTCACTAAATAAAAGCTTGAATAATGTGAAACTTGTAAGATTTGATATTTTATTTGTACTTATGCTTGTATTACTACTCTTAGATCTTTAACATGCTTAGTTTACAAGAAATTGTCTAATTTTTTTTCGTATAATATTTAATTAGCGAGCTAAAAATAAGAAAATTCTTATTCAGTTTTTTTGTTGTAAACACATTAGGATGTTGTTTTTTCTCTTAGACTATTATCTTTTTTTTATAAATATATTGTTTTAAATTCTTTTATGGCAACAATGTTCTCAATAAGTGTTCTTATTAATTTGAGAATAATAAATATATTGAACTAAAATGTGAACAATTTTATATGAAATGTAAACATACTAAATAAAAAGTGGATAATTTTATGTGAAAAAAAAGAAATAAAATTATCCACTTTTATAGATTGACAATAATGTAAACAAATTAAAATATAAGTGGACAACTTAATTGAGGTGAACAATTTAAGTAAGAAGTGAACAATTTGACCTATAGGTGGACAAGCTGAAAATAATATGGACAATTTCAGATTTAAGTGGGCAACTTAATTGAGGTGTGGACAATTTCTGTAAGAAGTAGATAATTTGACCTATAATTGAATAGACTGAAAATAATGTAAACAATTTCAAATATAAGTGGACAACTAAATGTGGTGGACAATTTATGTAACGAGTGAACAAGTTGACCTATAGGTAAACAGACCTACAATAATGTGAATAAGTTGACCTATAGGTGAAAAAATTAATAGTAAGTATAAAACGAACTATTAAAAGTGGACATTTCATATAAAACCGATTTTAGTTCTATTTTTGTATAAAACTTTTCATTTTTTATTTAGTATGTCTACATTTTATATAAATTTTTTCACCTTTTAGTTCAATATATTTATTATTCTCAAATTAGTGAGAATACTAATTGAGAAAAATGTTGCGATAAAAGAATTCAGAAAATTAAATTTATAAGAAAAAAACAATAGCTTAAGATAAAATAAAACAATAACTTAATCTGTTTTCAAAAAAAATAAATAGGAAACTTTTTATTTTCATTTTGATAATTAAATATTTTACAAGAAAAGAAGTAGAAATGTTTTCATAAAATAAGCATATTAAACCTCTAAAACCAGTAATATTAGCATTTAATGCTACTAAAAATCTCAAATATTACAAATCTCACATTATACAAGGCTTTATTTAAAGAAAATCTTATAACAGAGCTATATATGGACAAATTCAATGTTGCAGATGGATAGATTCTGAGCTTGTACTTTTTTCTACATCAAGTAGATAAATTCAATACTAAAGCCGGTCATCAGCTCCTCATGGCTACAGTGAAGAATATTACAGACATTTAACTCCAACTTACTGCCTATAGGATAACAAAATGCAGAGGCAGGGAGATCGTTGGACAAAAATTGGTATTTGGGGGCTTTTGTGTTGAAAGATAAACTCAAACAAAGTCCCTTGGAGTTCCCAATACAATATTAATTAAGGAGATGAGAGGACAAATGCATTATGTAGTTTGTAATTACCAAGAGTCATTGTGAGGAAGTTTAAGAGTCATTGTGGTGGAATTCCAATGTGTGTGGAATCTCAAGAGTCATTAGGAGTCTATAAATAGTGTTGTCATCCTTGAATGAAATGAGTGAGCAAGAGTTTGATAGAAAAGAAATTTTTGTGTTCTTGCTCCTTGCTCCTCCTCCTCATATTTCTAGTTCTTCTTATGCTAACAAATTGGTATCAGAGCCAAGGTGAAGCTTGAAGCTTCTTTGGGAGGTGATTCCCATTGTGAAGCTTGAAGCTTGAAGCAAGGTGAAGCTTGAAGCTTCTTGGGAGGTGATTCCCATTGTGAAGCTTGAAGCTTGAAGCAAGGTGAAGCTTGAAGCTTCTTTGGGAGGTGATTCCCATTGTGAAGCTTGAAGCTTGAAGCAAGGTGAAGCTTGAAGCCTCTTTGGGAGGTGATCCCATTGTGAAGATTGAAGCTTGAAGCTTGGAGAAGACCGCCCCTACCACTTCGTACAAGTGCTGAAAGCGAAGGCGAGTACAAGTGCTAAAGGCAAAGGCGAAAAAAAGTTGCCGAAGGCGAAGTTAAGTGCGAAGGCGAAACTAAGTACCGAAAGCGAAGACAAGTGCTGAAGGTGAAGACCGTCGGTGACCGCCATGGCAAATTCCGGGAGTACACCGCTGGAACAAAAGTCTACACCGCTGGGGCAGATGCCGCTACCACGCCTCACAAAGACGAACTATGACAATTGGAGCATTCAGATGCGGGTGTTGCTTGGTGCACAAAACGCGTGGGAAGTAGTTGAGAACGACTACACAGAGCCGGCTACTACTGATAACATGACGCCGAATCAGTTAAAGGCGTTGAAAGAAACGCGCACAAAAGACAATACCGCTCTCTACTTCTTATTCCAAGCGGTAGATGAGTCGGGGTTCGAGAAGATTGCTAGTGCGGCAACTTCAAAGGAGGCATGGGAGATTTGCAAAAAGTCTTCAAAGGCGCCGACCGTGTTAAACAAGTGCGGCTTCAAACTCTACGAGGTGAATTGGAGGCCATGAAAATGAAGGAGTCAGAAGGATTATCTGACTACATCACGCGTGTACAAACGGTAGTGAATCAACTCAAACGCAATGGAGAAACCATAACCGATTCAAGGGTCGTGGAGAAGATTCTGCGGTCATTGACCGAGAATTTCGAAAATGTTGTATGCGCAATTGAGGAGTCGAAGAATCTGGAGGAGATGACCATAGATGATCTCGCCGGTTCTCTCGAGGCGCATGAGCGACGGAAGAAGAAGAAACAAGATCTGCTCGAAGAGGCCTTACAATCTAAGGCAACTATCAAGGAGGACAAGACGATGTATGCCCAGCAAAACTGGCGTGGTCGAGGACGCGGCCGTGGAGGTCGTGGTTATGGTAGAGGCTGCGGACGCGGAGACAACTCGAAAGAAAAGGACCAGCCGAGCCAACAAAATTGGCGTGGTCAAGGACGCTGTCGTGGTAGAGGCGGCGGTCAAATCGTCAAAATATCCAGTGCTACAAATGCGGCAAATATGGACACTACGCAAAAGAGTGCTACTCCGACAAAAAGATAGAAGAAAATGCGAAACTAGTCACGGAAGAGAAGATAAGAGACGATGGTGTTCTCATGATGGCCTGTAAAGACATTATTCCTGATAGCGACTCGGTCTGGTATCTCGATACAGGCGCTAGCAATCATATGAGTGGGCACAAACATCTCTTTATGGAGATCCAAGAGATAGAAGATGGGCACGTGTCATTTGGAGATGCGTCGAAGGTTCAAGTCAAAGGCCGAGGAAAATACGCTTTTCTCAAAAGGATGGCAAAGAAGGGACAATTGAGAATGTCTACTATGTGCCTGACATGAAAAATAATCTCCTTAGCATGGGCCAACTATTAGAGAAGGGATATTCGATCTTCATGAAAGATCGAATGTTACACTTGAAGGACAAAGGAGGCCGGTTACTTGCACGAGTGGAGATGGCCAAGAATCGGATGTTCAAACTCAACTTGAGAAGTGTGCGAGAAAGGTGTTTGCAAGTCAACATGGATGACAAAGTCTCGTTGTGGCACTTGCGGTTCGGACACTTACATTATGGCGGCCTAACAGAATTAGCAAAGAAGCATATGGTCCACGGGTTACCAGATATGGACTACACAAGAAATTTTGCGAAGGGTGTGTACTTGGCAAGCAAACAAGGAATACTTTTCAGAAAAGGGCGGAATATCGTGCAAGGAGTTCTCTCGAGTTGTACATACCGATATATGTGGCCCGATCACACCTAGTCATTCAGTGAGAAGAGGTACTTTATTACCTTTATTGACGACTACACAAGGAAGACTTGGGTTTACTTCATGAAAGAAAAGTCCGAGGCACTCGAGGTGTTCAAGAAATTCAAGATGCAAGTAGAGAAGACAACTGGTCTTTATATCAAGGCCTTACGATCGGACAGAGGCGGAGAGTACATGTCAACTGCTTTCAAAAGCTACTGCGAGGAACAAGGAATCAGAAGATTCTTGACTGCACCATACTCACCTCAGCAAAATGGTGTGGCCGAGAGGAAAAACCGGACTATTCTTGATATGGTTCGGTCGATGTTGAAGAGCAAAAACATGCCAAAAGAATTTTGGGCAGAAGCGGTGCAATGTGCTGTGTATGTGCAAAATCGGTGCCCACATGCGAAGATGGGAGATCAAACACCCCAGGAAGCTTGGAGCGGACGAAAACAACCGTATCACATTTGAGAGTATTCGGTAGTGTGGCCTATGCGCACGTACCGGATCAAAGAAGAACCAAGCTAGATGACAAGAGTAAGAAGTACGTGTTCATCGGGTATGACGAGAAGACAAAAGCTTTCAAGTTATTCGACCCGATCGAAGAAAAGGTTGTTGTAAGCGAGATGTGCAAGTGAATGAAGAAAGCGCATGGGATTGGAACAACAAAAAAGAGGTGACGTAGGAGGAAGAAATAGAAGAATCAACTTCTGCACCGATAATCAAACAGACAAGCCCTCCGACATCTGATGATGAAGAAGAACCAAGACAACCGAAGATGCGAAGCTTGCAAGATCTATACGAGACAACAAGCGAAGTACACTTGGTATGTCTTCTAGCGGATGCTGAGAATATCACTTTTGAAGAAGCAGTGAGAGATAAGAAATGGCAAGCCGCGATGGATGAAGAAATAAGTGCTATTGCAAGAAATGAAACTTGGGAGTTGGTGGAGCTGCCGAAAGGACATCAACCCATAGGAGTAAAATGAGTGTATAAGAAAAAGATGAATACCAAGAGGCGTATGCAAAAGACATTTTGAAGAAAAACAAGATGGAAGATTGCAACCGGTAGCAACACCGATGGAACTTGGTGCGAAACTCTCAAAATTTGATGAAGGAGATCGAGTGGATGCAAACAAATACCGGAGCTTAGTTGGGAGCCTACGGTATCTCACATGCACAAGGCCTGACATTGCATATAGTGTCGGGATAGTGAGTCGGTTCATGGAGGAACCGAAATACTCACATTTGAATGCTATCAAGAGGATTCTTCGATACATTCGAGGAACTGTATCACTCGGGTTATTCTACTCGGAGACACATGAATACAAACTGGTGGGTTACTCTGACAGTGATTGGTGCGGAGATATAGATGATCGGAAAAGCACATCGGGATATGTGTTTATATGAGAGACACAGCTTTCACATGGGTCTCAAAGAAGCAGCCAATAGTACCTTATCAACATGCGAAGCATAATATGTGGCAGCATCATGGTGCGTTTGTCACGCAATCTGACTGAGAAATTTGCTATGTGAGCTAAAACTCCAGCAAAACGAAGCGACCGAAATACGAGTTGACAACAAATCAGCAATTAAGTTGGCAAAGAATCTGGTGCACCATGAAAGGAGTAAACATATAGATGTTCGTTTTCATTTCATACGGGAACATGTGAAGAAATGTAAAGTGCGACTGAGTCACTTTAGCTCTGCAATGGATAAGCTTGATGTAGGTGTGATCCAGGCAAATTTAATAATTATTGAGTGTCAGTTGAAAAAAATTATTATTATTCAAGCACACCTGTATTTTGGCTCTTCACCGGGAAGAGGACGAATACTCAACTCTATCAAACTGATTCGACGTACGTAAACTTACTACGGCAACTTGCAAATTGATACGAAAAGTTATTATGTCGTGTCATATTTATTTTTCTAAAATTTTTTTTTTCCTCACAACTAATGCCCAGATAGCACATTTTGATTGTGAGACAAGTTACTCAACATGTCCAACATCTAAAATCATTCCCTTTACTGTATGTACTTGGTAGGAGTTTCTGATATCAAGTAGAAGCAAGAGTGTGCGCATATGGGATCGTTGCCACAAGGGGTCAACCAATATTAGATAGTGGAATATCGAAAATAAGATATGAAGCTGAAGTCGCACGTTTGCATGCGGACAAGAGTTGCTGTTCGCGGTGGGTTTCTATGAGAGGGCGAGCCATAGGTAAAGATGGAGATCTGAGAGACGAGTGAAACCTGGCAGAACCTTAAAGATGAGTTACACTGCAGAGTGATGACTTCTTGAAAGTTCAGAGATGCTCACAGGGCACCATCATAGTGCTGCTCGTGGAATTTATGAGTAGTCTCAAACCTGCACATTAGACCCACATTTGATAACCTAGAGTGACCTTAGGTAATTTGTTTACAAATACTGGGATAACAAATCAGGCAAGAAAGAATACCTTAAAGTAATAGATTGAAATCAATACTACCTTAATTGTCGGTATATTAATCTAGTAACTCGGGTTTCTAATACTAACCTTGTTGCGTGCATATCTTGAGATATCATACTTACTATGATGCTAATAGTTTAGGAGATACGAATATTCCCACGACGACCTCAAGCAGGCCACGAGATCGATTTCCTCGAGCACATAAAATGAATATAAAAGATACTAGAAGAAAAGCACAAAATGTAACGTGATTCAGCCCAAACTTAGCCTACATCTACGGGAGAGAACTTGAGAGAGCTTTATTAATAAACTTGATATAAATAGATCTAACCTTTCTCTTGATCCCACAAGAGTATTCGCCTTCTCCTTGAATCAACGCCTAGATTATAAGAGTATACCTTCTTCTTTTTATGCACCTTCACTCGCTCCTCTCTTACTTGCCGTTTTAGGGTCTTCTTGTCTTTTTAGGACCTACATTGTTCTTCACTTTAACTTTCTTTTGCTTCTTTTTTCCACCTAGATCTTAGGTTATAATTTTTTATTCATAAGATTTTACAATACAACCCCTATTTGGCTATGAGATAATCTTAGTCATTGGATACTTGAATAATCTCGATCAATTCTATTAGATCTCCTTGATCTAGAAAGATTTTAAACTCTTTAATCTTTAAAAAAAACCTTCCATTGAATAGAATTTGAATCCTACTCGAAGTCCATCAGAAGAGGAAACTCGCGGGCGCTGAAAAGAAAACTGTGCATGCAGAACTGCACTAATTAGTCGACAAATATTTTGACCTAGCTGACTAATCCCCTCTATTAGTCGACTAATAAAACTTATTAGTCGACTATTGTCTTTTGTCTCCTTTCTGTATGTCTCTGTAACTGTCCTAGTCGAGTAGTACTTCTACTTAGTCGACTAGTATTCTTGTTAGTCGACTTTCTTGATCTACTTTTTTCTTCTCTCCAAGTAATCATCTTTTTCTCTAACTTATTTTAATTTCTTGAAACCACATCTCCTCTTGAAATAAGGTAAAAATCCTAACAAACCTAACAATCCGCTATCATGCCCTGTGTTTTAGATGTTTCCATGCTCCTCCCTGTATTAAGCAAATTAGATTATGCTCGTTATCAATTGTTCTGGTTAAGTGTTTGTCCTTTCAACACGGATATCCATTTTTGTCAGAATATGATTATGTAATTGCATATTTCCTTTTTGTATTTTTTTCCTCTTCATTTTGTTACCTTTATTTGAATTCTTTTAATGCCTTATGAAAACATCTCAATACACGCATACACGTGCGCGCGCGCACCCACATAGAGTAATGATCCGGTGAGAAAGCTAGCTTCGTGAGAAGAGAAAGGAGTATTGGAACTGTCGGATTAGTTTCTGGGTGGCTGAGATTAGATTTGGAGGAAATAAACTAAAACCTAAAAACTAAATTAATCAATCCAAAACAACCTAACCAACCCAAAAACTAATTTTAACCACCCAAATGATAATCCTACGGCACATGTGCTCCATTCTCATCTTCTCACCTAAGCTAGCTTTCTCACCGGATCGCCATTATATATAGGGAACTATTCTTGTGAGAACCGGTGAGAACCGGAGCTTCATGCGAAGTCTACGATCGGCCATCCCATGAATGATCCGAGCCGTTCATCTTAATCTACATACTCTAGTTAGGATACTAATGAAAAATCACGCGATTTCGAGCCTTTTTACGCATGCATTAAGTGGTTACAATTTTTTTATATTAGTCGTAGAATAAAGATATTATTTGATGCATGGGTAAAAACGCTCAGAATCATGTAACTTTTCATTGGTAGTCTAATTAGAGCATGTAAATTAAGATAAAACAGCTTGGATCATTCAAGAGGTGGCTGGTCGTGGAGTTCTTACGAAGCTCCAATGAGAACCGATTCTCACTCAAATATTTCCTATATACATATATACACTTACATATATATATATATATATACACACACATATACATATATGGGGTTACTGTACCTCAGCCGACAGCTGAGAGAGTTCTCAGCCGGTGGTAATGTTGACTGAATTTTCCTGCACACAAAAATAAATATTTTAATTGTAAGAATAGATGTGCAAGTCTCAGTTCTAATCCGCGGTAGCAGGGCTATGCGGGTCGTGATCCTCAAGGAGGGACTGCGATGGAAGCGTTAAGCAAGTTTCTCTAAAAATTTATCTTTTTTAGTTAATTTGTTAGTCACGATGGTATTTACAAAGAAAAGTGGTATTACAATGGGTTGTGGGAAAGAATATTGGAGAGGTGTGGATTGATCTACAAAAAAGAAAAGAAAAGAATAGAAAACTAACTTGGTTGGAGAAAATATGCGAAACCTAACACTTTCTACCTTATTTCGGAGGCGTTGAACGTATAAACCTTGGGATCGAACTCAGTCCGTTGTCGCATTAGGTCATCAAGCCTTGGGCAAGCATGAGTTGATACGCCTCGAGGAGGAGAACATCGCCATGGAATATCGTTGGAACCTACTAATCTTCGGTATACTTGTGGTTCGGTAAACGCTCGCGTGCTCGTCAAAGATCAACAAAAAGAAACACAGTAGAAAAGAAAGAGAAAACAAAGAAAAGCAACGACATAAGAACAAAATAAAAATTACCTTTTTATTGATTACAATGGAAGAGAAGAGAATCATCTGTCGGTGTCACCCTCAACAAAGCCATCTCCCTCACTTACATAAAATTACAAAAAAAAAGAAGAAAACTAGAAGAAACCCTAAAAAATCTGAACTTTGGCCCTTTGCTGGACGCTGGACGCTCTGTACGTTGCACTGCAGGTGATATTTATAGGTGCAGAAGCTACAGAGTCCCGGGTAAACATCACACGAAATCTGGGATTCTAACTCATCTGAATTGCCGCGCCTTGCCTTGCCGAGCATCCGCGCACTTTTGTGGCTTCTGGCCGCGCGCTTTGGCGCGTGGCCTCTCCTGGTCCGTCCCTGTGGGATTTCCTTCTGGAAATTGAATCCTGGCTCTTAATCTTTGGATTTGGATATAACTTGGGAATCAAGTTACCTAGATCCCAAATCTTTTTCACGAATTTTCCTTCTCTTCTTTTAGCTTTTATCCTATCCTGCAAGTGTTAGGGTTGAATAGAAGTCTATCCTTCCCTCTTCTTTGTATTTGCAACTTTGGCCCTTGTGTATTTGCAATTTTGACAATTGATATTTGCACTTTTACACCTGGGCTTCAAACATGGGCTTGGATCTGGGCTTTGGGCTCTTTAAGCTTTATTTATTGTAAAATAATAATTCGAGGCCTGCACACTATAAATTACAAATTATTAATAAATGTGCAGAATTAAATGAATAAATATGAAAATGTGATGGTAAATATAATGATAAAAATGCACTTTTGACTACCAATCACACCCCCACACTTATCTTTTTGCTCGTCCTCGAGTAAAAACAAAGAAAAGAAAAAGTTAATCTAACCTAACTCACTTTCGTAGGAATCACGGTTGCACTTAGCACGTGCAACAAGCCGTTAAACCTCTAGGTTACCCTAGAGGACGAGTATTGTCTCGTGAGGGTTTTCAGCGGATTGCACCCACAAAATCCATAAAAAGGAAAATATTTGAATTATTATTGAAGAGACTAAGTAGTCTATAAGTTTTAGGATTATCATTTTTATTCATTCTTCAAACCTGGTCTTTATAAAGTCAATGTTATTTCATTTAGGTAAGGATTAAAATTGAATTTCTAATATAGTCTTTTTCAATACCAAAAATCATATGCACCCTTGTGAATCTAGGAATTCCTTAACTTGAACTCTCATGCCTCTTTATTATTTTTATAACATCATCTAATTTTCTTTCGTGTAAGTATCAAGGCTTCTTGAGGCCCATACCTAACTAATTGACTATTAGATGTGTTAATATATTTATATATATATATATATTTTTGGCATGTATAACTCATCTAATTTTCTTTCGTATAAGTATCAAGGCTTCTTGAGGCCCTCATACCTAACTAATTGATTATTAGATGTGTTAATACATATATTATATTTCTTTAGTCTTCTTAGGCTTTCTAATCCACCCATGTAACGAACTTAAAGTCGGTGGCTCCCAAACCAGTCGGCTTTAGGGCACAAGTGAGAAAACACCCGCGGACTCAAATTCGAGTGAACTAGCCCCAAAACTAAGGACTTTATTTTATTTACTCACCTTTAGGCATGCGTACTTATGCTTCTTGAGGCACATGTATCAGCTTAATTGGTGATTTTTTTTTCTTTTTTTTTTTTTAGACATATTTTTTTTATGAGGCACAAGGTCTTTGTCTTAGAATCCTAGATATGTACTAGGAATGCACATTTCATTAAGGTAAAAATCAAGACTAATTATTTATTCAATTTCTCTCCTATACCTAAAAATTTAAACAATTTATTTATTTTGACCAAGTTTTTAGAAATCCTAATCATGATTTTTCCTAATCCTTAAAACTAACTTAGATTTCTTTCAAAAATAAGTCCAAATATTCCTTTTTATAACATTTTTTTTTTTGAAATTTAATTTTTCAGATTTTTTTTTTTTTTTTAGCAAAATTTTATTTTTTTGTTAGTTTCTACCTATGTTAGTATGTTAGTAAAGCCCACCCCACACTTATCTCATGCATTGTCCTCAATGTATGAATGAATGCATATATGCATGAAATAGAAAAAGGGAGGCAGAAAATTACCTTAGGGTGGTGGTTCCGGAGGTGGTCTAATTGGTCCACGAAATGCGGCCCAATCAAGATAACAGATAATTTGGTGGAACCCACCAGAAACTTTCCTTACATAACCCACTAAAATATATATATAATCATTTTTTAGTATTCCCACCCCATCAAATTTCCAAATTTCATAATAAATTTCAGAGTTAATTGTCTCAACCTCCTTGTCCCAAAATGGAGTATGAAAAGATGGAATTATTGACTTGGACAATATAGGTGCGGGAACGAATACCGACTCAGGGAAAATGCTCAAATCAAGTAAGGGCTCAGGAGTCGGGCTAGGTTCAAGAATTGGGTCAAGTCAAGAAATTGAAACTCAAGTCCACAATCTTCTTCCCACAATGGAATGTGACCTAATATGGATGATTATCTCTTTACTTTCAATATTAAGGAATTCTAGCTCATCGCCATACAATTCTTCAAAACTAAGGTCAACATCTTCCGTCAGAATTGTACAATCAGTTTCAGAAGTAAAGAGATTGTGAGAATCTAGGTCAAGTTCAATATGATCATCTAAAATGGGTGATTCAATTTCATAATGAATTGGAATAGGATCCAATGTTGACTCGGGAAAAGTGAAATCTGGTGGAGACACTGGAGTCATTATTGGATCAGGAAATAAAATTGAATCATCAAGTGGAAGATCATGATCATATTCATTCAGGAAAGGAAAAACTTGCAAGTTATCAGAATTTGAAGTTTCGGCAAGTTCACATGATGGTACTGAATTAGAATCTTGTTGTCCAAAGCAACTTGATTCGTCGGCTCTAAGAGAGTGGTCAATGAAAGCAGAAATGGCCGAACTGTGAGAACGTAAGGATTGAACATCAAATCTATGTCATGCTCACGAGCTAATCTAGCCTGAGTCATGGCGGCAAGCATCCCTTCATAGTCGATAGGTGCATCATGCTCTGATTGGTCTTGAAATAGGAAGGGTAATCGTGATGAAGTTGTGAGTCGGTGGACTCACGCATCATCATGTCTAAGATTGATGGTGATTTTTGCTTGGACTCATTCATACTCATCATTTTCAGATAGATGGATTTCCATTCTGAATGGGTGGATCTGAGTATGAATCTTGGGAAAATTGTGGACAAGGTGGATACAGAGGACAAGGTGGTTGGACATTAGACTCGGGGACTCGAACCCCATGAACTCTGTGACGAGTTGAAATATTATGGAAATTATAGTCATAAGATGGGGGGTGTGGGTTATACTCATTCGGATAAGACCATTCCGGCACACTAGATTGGTCAAAGTTAGGGTATGCCGGGTGGTAATATCCGAATAATAGTTAGGGGTGTAATATGGATTAAATTGGAATATTCTTATATGCCATATCACACCAACACAAACACAACAAACAAATAAACAAACAAAAAAGAAAAATTTCTAACCTAAGTTAGGGTAGACCTAGACCTAGACGACTCCTAACTGGTTAGACTGTCCACGGGAGGTAGGGTGTAGACTTTGACCACAAGTTAATCAGCCAGGTCGGGCAAGAGTGGTGGGAGGTTTTCCGTCAAAGACGTTCCTTAATTAAATAACCACCACACTTCGGGCTTTCGGCCCTCAATCCCTTCCTAGACACTGATTGGCAGGAGTCAACTTCCAACACTGTTCCTCCTTAGGATATCTCCTATTGAGTCCGAGATGTCTCTAGGCAACGTCTACTAATTTTTATGTTAGGCTTGGGTTAGTGAGTGCTCGGGATATGATTTTGGGCTAAGGAAGGGTGATGAAATCCCCACCTTATCTTATTTATAGGTTACGCCCTTAAGATGAATTAGTGCAAGTGTACAAGATAAATATATAAGAATCACTCAAAGCAGAAAATCAACCAAGAGATGAATCCTAGCTACATGCAATGCGTACGTACCTTGCGTCTCCAGCACTCTTCAACAGTAAATTAAGTAATTGAAAAGACACGTGCCTAATATGCAAATGTCTAATCAACTTTTAACGATTACAACCAATTTTTTACTGTTGACTTTATTAAGCAGGTATAGGGTGAATAATACAGGAAATTAAGTAATGCAGCAGAATTATTTTGCAGAATCAGATACCCTGCAGAAAACTGATCAGTAGTACTCTCCTCTTTGCCGCAGATCCGCGGCTTTTGCCGCGTTTCTGCGGGCAATTTGGAGGGATCCTGGCTCTGCTTTCGAGAGCAGGGGCCAGGTCCACTTATATGTCACTGCAATTGAAAGTTCCTGTTTCTTCACCTGTAACCTGCAATAGAGAAGAATAAAGAATTAGTTAATAAAAAATATTTTTTTATTAGAGAATAACTTACCGTCCCTCCCGGCAATGGCGCCAATTTGTTGACTGAATTTTCCTGCACACAAAAATAAATATTTTAATTGTAAGAATAGATGTGCAAGTCTCAGTTCTAATCCGCGATAGCAGGGGCTATGCGGGTCGTGATCCTCAAGGAGGGACTGCGATGGAAGCGTTAAGCAAGTTTCTCTAAAAATTTATCTTTTTTAGTTAATTGTTAGTCACGATGGTATTTACAAAGAAAAGTGGTATTTACAATGGGTTGTGGGAAAGAATATTGGAGAGGTGTGGATTTGATCTACAAAAAAGAAAAGAAAAGAATAGAAAACTAACCTTGGTTGGAGAAAATATGCGAAACCTAACACTTTCTACCTTATTTCGGAGGCGTTGAACGTTAACCTTAGGATCGAACTCAGTCCGTGTGCATTAGGTCATCAAGCCTTGGGCAAGCATAAGTTGATACGCCTCGAGGAGGAGAACATCGCCATGGAATATCGTTGGAACCTACTAATCTTCGGTATACTTGTGGTTCGGTAAACGCTCGCGTGCTCGTCAAAGATCAACAAAAAGAAACACAGTAGAAAAGAAAGAGAAAAAACAAAGAAAAGCAACGACATAAGAACAAATAAAAATTACCTTTTTATTGATTACATGGAAGAGAAGAGAATCATCTGTCGGTGTCACCCTCAACAAAAGCCATCTCCCTCACTTACATAAAAATTACAAAAAGAAAAGAAAACCTAGAAGAAACCCTAAAAAATCTGAACTTTGGCCCTTTGCTGGACGCTGGACGCTCTGTACGTTGCACTGCAGGTGATATTTATAGGTGCAGAAGGCTACAGAGTACCGGGTAAACATCACCACGAAATCTGGGATTCTAACTCATCTGAATTGGCCGCGCCTTGCCGAGCATCCGCGGCACTTTTGTGGCTTCTGGCCGCGCGCTTTTGCGCGTGGCCTCTCCTGGTCCGTCCCTGTGGGATTTTTCCTTCTGGAATTGAATCCTGACTCTTAATTTTTGGATTTGGATATAACTTGGGAATCAAGTTACCTAGATCCCAAATCTTTTCCACGAATTTTCCTTCTCTTCTTTTAGCTTTTATCCTATCTGCAAGTGTTTAGGGTTGAAAGAAGTCTATCCTTCCATCTTCTTTGTATTTGCAACTTTGGCCCTTGTGTATTTGCATTTTGACAATTGATATTTGCACTTTTACACCTGGGCTTCAAACATGGGTTGGATCTGGGCTTTTGGGCTCTTTAAGCTTTATTTATGTTAAAATAATAATTCGAGGCCTGCACACTATAAATTACAATTTATTAATAAATGTGCAGAATTAAATGAATAAATATGAAAATGGGATGGTAAATATAATGATAAAAATGCACTTTGACTACCAATCGGTAACGTGTCCAAATATATGCCACATATCGGTCGCAGAGTATAGCGTCAAAAAAAATCAAAAAAATCCCGCCTAAAGAATCATCAATCAAATTGACCAAATACCCCTTTTTACTTCTAAACTAGCAAAAATCATCCACAACAAAATTTTCCTAAAATATTTGTAATTTATAGAGAATTTTGTTGAATTTATTTACAGTTATAAATTCCTAATTCTACTACATCAAAATTATAATGGAAAAAATGGTCAAGATAATGAGAAATAAACAGTAGCAGTAAAAAGTAAAAAAACATGCGTGAAAATAAAAAAAAACTGTTATTTATTTATATAATTTTTAATTATTTTTTCATGTTATTTTCAATTCATATAGGTTTAATAAAAGAAACTGAAATGAATAGAAAAAATGAAATTTAATGTGGGGCAGCTGTATATTATTTTTTCTATTACAAATGTACAGTGTAAAAAAATAAGAAATACAATGGTTAATTATCTTTCAGAATATTTATAAATCAGATATCCCGTAACTGCCACAATGTTTGTAGATTGGTTGGATAATATTCCATCCAATTTTAAAATGAATTGCGGACTATGGTCGGTCAAGGTACTAAAAAATTGTTTTTTCTTAATGTATATTATAATTGGATCCAGGTTGCAGTACACATACATTCAAAACTATAATCAAAAAATATATATAACTTTCAATTTTATATCACGACTGCGACCCTAGTCGCATCCTTATTCGCATAGAAATAACAGACGAAACATGCTATCGTTCAGCACTGCGATCACAGTCGCTGTCTTTTTTCGCATGCCTTATGTAACAGAATTTTGATCATTTTTCAAAGTGCGATCATGGTCGTAGTCATAGTACAAATTTTCAATCACTGCAACCATGGTCGCAGACTTAATATATATAACTTTCAATTTCATATCATGACTACGACCCTAGTCGCATTCCTTATTCGCATAGAAATAATAGATGAAACATGCTATCATTCTGTACTGCGATCACAGTCGCTGTCATTTTTCGCATGCCTAATGTAATAGAATTTTGATCGTTTTCAAAGTCTGCGATCATAGGCGTAGTCATAGTACAAAATTTTCGATCACTGCGACCATGATTGCAAACTTAATATATATAATTTTTAATTTTGTATCACGACTGCGACCCTAGTTACATTTCTTATTCGCATAGAAATAACAGACGAAGACATGCCATCGTTCAGCACTGCAACTACAGTCGCTGTCTTTTTTCGCATGCCTTATGTAACAAAATTTTTGATCGTTTTACAAAGTAATAGCTCTGCACCGTGAGATCAGTCCGCGTATATTACATCTTATAAAATACTATATTAATTACTCTGAAGTAATTGAAGTAATTAATATTCTATCTACCATGATACAACAACAGTCTCGAAAAAAGAGATGCACTAATATAATCTCGATAAAGGAAAGATGTGAACCATACGTAATCAAAAATATATAGAAAATATATTCCATAAAAAAGTTTAATTCGTAGCTCACATAATAAACCTCTAGAAAAAAGGGAAACTCTTCGGATTCTCCCGCCATAACTGCTTCAATTAATATTAATTTCTTTTTACCATTTCTTCGAATACTCAACCGTCACCTATAACAATTATTATTACTATTCATGTTGTTTCACATTATTAACCTTTTTATAGTGCTTGTAACTAATATATTATCTTATATCTAAAAACGATATTTGTGCTCTTCATTTTCAATTGATTTCAAAACTTTTAGAAAACAATGTCTTCCCCATCTTCTTCCTCTGAACACTCAGATTTCAACTTCAATCATCTCCCACCGGTCCTCTTTCTTCAGGATATCTAGTGAATTTGATAGCAGTCTGAACTCACTCCTTTTGACTATCTCACTACATCAAATAATATTTTTATCTGATCCTCTATTCATGAGGATGATGAAGTTTTCATGAGGCTTAGTGAGGAGGAACTTATTCCTCTGCCACTTT